>CAEFZX010024970.1:0-13004 GCA_903066825.1 Alfaro cultratus | reverse complement strand
CTGTCCCGGATCAGGGCCCAGGCTGTCCCGGATCAGGGCCCAGGCTGTCCCGGATCAGGGCCCAGGCTGTCCCGGATCAGGGCCCAGGCTGTCCCGGATCAGGAGCCAGGCTGTCCCGGATCAGGGCCCAGGCTGTCCCGGATCAGGGCCCAGGCTGTCCCGGATCAGGAGCCAGACTGTCCCGGATCAGGGCCCAGGCTGTCCCGGATCAGGGCCCAGGCTGTCCCGGATCAGGGCCCAGGCTGTCCCGGATCAGGGCCCAGACAGGTCCAGACATGAACGCCGGGTCCTCCAGCTTCATCACAGCCGCTCCTCTTCACACACCGTTGGCGCTCATCTTGCTCTTCTGGGACACTTCGGTCGCCGCTTTAGCCTGAAAAAATAAAATTATTCAATAAAGTTTCATCCCAGACTTTAGGCTGGTTTCCAGAATCAATAAACAACAACATAAAAAAAATAATATGGATTGAAAACAATCAGAAAGTTAAAGTGAGATGCCAAAGAAGAGAGTTAGTGTTTGGATGGGCATTTAGAACAGAATTATTAATCCCACAATGGAGACAGTAAAATAAACTCCATTTAAAGGAGACATGATGGCGATATAAATCATATTTGTTACATTTATGGCACAAATTAATTCTGAGACAATAAGATTTTAGTCTGGTCATTTCTGCCTACTTTAAGCTTCCTTTGTCATACATCTTTGACAAGCATTAGTAGAGCCACCTGCACAACCAACAAGAATGCCAAGAGTGGTTTCTGAATGAAAAGTCAACAGCAAAACATTTGTCTTATTCAGCACATACAGCGATAAAACTAGCTGACCAAACATGCTGGAGCTCAGCTTTGGTTGCTAGGTAACAGGCTGGGATTTGCTGGGGTTGCTAGGTAACAGTGCCTGCTGATTTGTAGTGTTCTAGACATTTTTGAAATGGTTCATTTTCCAGACACAAAAAAAAACATCAACTTGTTGCCAAAAACCACCTGTGTGTTTATAGAAGCAGTTGAGACCCAAATGGAAATATAAAAACATGAAAAAAACATGTGAATTTTGCATAATTGGTCAAACTTTAATATAAAGATATGCAACACTGGTCTGACCTGAAGAACCTCAGCAGGAGTTAACGGTTTGTCCAGAACCACGGGGGCTTTGTCCCGCAGCTCCTCTGCCTGCAGCAAAAATGTAAAGACGATGTAAACAAGGTCAAATTATTCCTATCAAATTCTTCTTCTTATGAAGGTCTGGACATTTTTATTTTATATTAAATGGAGTTTTAAATCGATGTTTTGTTTTTTTATGTTCCATAAAAGCTTCGTCTCATCTGAGGCCGACTTTGAAAATCACATCATAAATAAATCATTAAAATCACAAAACAGGTTAAAAAATGTTTCCTTTCATGTTTCCTTTCAGTTACCAGTGAAGGGAACAGAAAAAACATATTTTAACAGTTTTAAGGTTTAATTTTGCTTATAGAAACATAGAAGATGTTTTAGAAAAAGACGAAGAAAAATAAAATTAATACTTGTCATAGCAACAAGTTAAAACTTTATGTAAATGTATGAAAGATGGTTAAATAGTTGCTAAGGTGTTTAAAATGTATTGGAGTTTCCCTTTTCTGGTTTACAAATCAAAATGAGATTTATCTAATAATTTGTTCCTGCATTAAAGTAAAATGGCCCATTTTTGGCTAAATGTTGAATTATTTTGAGGAATCCGGAAATAAATTCGGCTCAAAACAGAAAAGATTTAATCAAACGTTTCAATAAAACCGACTCCAGTAAAAAATCAAAATCTTGTTTATGGCCTAAACTCCACCGTCTTTAATTACACAAATTAAATTATTATTTTATTATTTTTAAGAGCTGCTGACCGGTCTGTCTTTGATGATGACGGCCGGGTCTGCCAGTCGCTCCGACCCGGTAGCAGTCGGGTTTGCTGCTGGGTTTTCTGCAGGAGAAGAAGCAGCTTTCTGCAAAACAAAAACAAAAAAATCTGAGGAGACCAAAAACATCTCGGAAAAACTGCAGTTAAATTTTTATCACTCAGAAATTTCTGTCGTTTTAAAGTTTAAATTTTAGCACCACAAACAAAACATTTAAATCTTTCTTTCTAGAAATTTTAATTTAAAAGGAAATTATTGAGCAATCAGTGATGTCATGTCATCTGTTTTTATGTAGAACAAAATTAGGACTGAAACGATTCATCGATTATTGGAATAACCATAGACTAATTTAGTAAACTGTAATCAACTGGAATACACAGACAAAAAAAGGCAATTTGAAGTAAGAACAGCATTTTTACAGCAGTAATTAAACCAAAACTCTACAGAAAAAATACATTTTGTATTCAAGAGTAAAAAAAATGCACATAAGTTTCATCCAGAAATTCTCAAGTGGGAGTTTGAGCTTCATTCGGTTCAAATTGTGTAAAAATTATCTTTCTGTTGTGCAATTATGAATAAGTTAATCCAAAAAAGATCCTGACACTGGATTGATGTTAATCAAGCAAAAAGAGGCTGAACTTTTCATATGTTGATGTTAAAAGTATTTTTTAGCTGCAGATTTGTTGTTTAATACAAATGATCAAATGTTCACTAAAATAATGCAAAGTTATTGTATTTTAGGCAATAAAATTTTATTTTCTTGTTTACCTTCATCCTTTTTAATATTAGAGAAAAAAGGCTTAAATGAAATTCTGCAGAATGCCGTTTTTATCAGATTAAAACCCTTTAAGTCTCAAATCTCCACCTGGATATTTTTGCTTATTTAAAGAACAAAGTTCTTTAAACGTCCTGTGAGTAAAGATTTTTGCCCATTTCTCCACAACAACTGGAACGTTCAGCATCTAGCAGTTATTTACGATTTACCGTCTATTAAAAGAGTGTTTTATCAGATTAAAATGAAGAAAAACACGCTTCCTGCAACGGCGGGATTGAGATTACCGTAATAACCCGATATTGGCTGGAAAGGGCAACGCCTCCTCTTTCGGAAACCGCAAAGTATCACAGAGTTATAGTACCGCAAAGATGGCTTGTAAAAGTGTGTCGTGGTTAGATGCAGCTCTGCAATTCATCTGGATTAATAATCAGAATGGAAGTCCCTCTAATCTGGAAGCAAAGCGTTCTCTGAGGTGGTGCAGTGGTTTTGGTCTCACCTCTAGCTTGGGAACCGGGGGGATGACGGGCGGCTTTGGCATGAGGTCGGTCAGGTACATGGCTCTGGAGAGCAGCAGCAGTGATGGAGGAACGTTCTCCTTCAGGTGGAGGTCGAGCCACTGAGCGACGGAAAACATTCATCAGAAACACGGAACTGCCTGCAGGCGGATCAGATTATGGTGTGCGAGCGAGCGCTGCTACCTGCTGCAGCTGCTGGCGGAGCTGATCGCTGGTCAGACCCAGAGAACGCATCCCACGACTGCGACACGCCGCCTGCAGCTCCGACACGCTCATGGCCGCCACGCCCTCCGCCGAGATCATCTGAGAACGAGAGGAAACTGGAACCATCTTTTCTTCCTTTCACACAATTTCAACTGATTTACAGTCTTAAAAGGTTTTAAAAATGTTTAGAAACACAGTTTGAATCCCTAAAGCTGCAAAATCCGTGTAGTTTTTAATTCTGTTTTTATTTGCATTCAACGTCACATACAGAGTGATGAACTGTCTAAAATAGGCAAAGCATTAAACATGGCAGAACGACGCCTTTTCTCCAGGGTTCAAACATTAAAATTCAAGAACTTTTCAAGCACTTTCAATGAAAGTTTTAAAACTTTTCCAGGACTTTGGAGAAAGAAAATACACACACACAAAGAAAAGAATTTCAATTCACTATTTTACGATAAAGCCTGTCACAATTTACTGTACGATAAATTTCACCAGTAGTTATTTTAATAAACGATAATGTGTAAGGTAAGAATAAATTTTAATTTAGTAGAGAACACTTAAAACTGGAAAATGTTTTAAATATCTAAAATAAAATATATGGAAATATAGAACACACACAAACCAAATCAATAAATGAAATTAATCTGTAAACAAAATTTCCATTTAAAAAACTATTAACAATCAGAATGGAAATTATTCTAATAATTTTAATTTGTCATATAATTAATTGCTCATTGTGAAAGATACTAATGGCTTGTGATCATATTCAACATTCTGCAGCAGGACAAATTCAACTAAAGTATAAAAGTTTAATGTTTTGAATGTTACACCTTATACAAACTGACTGGTCTGAGAATATAAAACAATAATTTAACAAAATAAATAATAAATTGTTTAAAACATTAGGAATCATAAATATTCAAATGACATTCCTGCTCAAATTAAACACAAGATACAAAGAAAGTCCCACAGAAAATCCCCAAAAAGATAAACTCTCACTATGTTTTCTGGAATTTCACAAATATAAATAATGTTGTTAATTATAAATGACCTGAATCAAGAAAAGTTTAATCTGATTTAACTTCAGACCGTGAGAAAAAAACTGTGTGTCTTTATAAAATGTATGAAAATATCTGGTTTCAAATGTAAATACTGTTTTCCAGATTTTGGCTTTTAATCAAATGTTGGATTGCACTTTATTTCAAGCCTGTGTACCTTGAATATCAGTACTTTCCAAACCTTGAAATCATTAAATGAAATTCAAGGATTTTCAAGGATTTCCAGCCTGACCCTGTTGTCCTGCTCTGACAGAAGCTAAATAATCCTGAGTCTCACCTCGTCGTCCGACTTGATGGCTCTCAGTTTCATCATCAGCTGGAAGCGCAGCAGGTTGTTGGTGCCGATGGGCTGCAGCTCCAGCAGTTTGCACAGAGCCACCAGCTGGGGGCGCTCCAGGTGCTCCAGGGTCAGCTCGTCTTCAAACAGCTTTGAGAAGCGGACGATCTCCTTCGTGGACGGCTGCTCGCCCGTCCCCCGAACCTAAGGGAGGAAATTTAATATTTAAGCTACAAACAAATACCTCTTTAGTTCATGAAGAGGAGTAAAAATATCAGGTTATATCGTTTAGATATAAACATTTCAAAAGAAATTTAGGGGTGTTCAAAGTGCGGCACGGGGGCCATTTGTAGCCCTCGGATTGATGATTTTGTGGCCCCCAACTGGAGTTCATGAACTTTACAAAATGTTTTTTACAGAATTTTTTATTTTTAATCAGGGCAAAATTATTACAGATGTAATTTTCTCACGGTGGAAATTGTTAAATACAACAAAATATTCGCCTTTTTAAAGTCAAACTGTTGTTACAAGTAGAGCTAAATTTAACCAGGAATCCAAATTTGCTGGAACAAAATCAGCTTTTATTTAATTTATAACACTTTTTTTAAAATGAAAGTGTTTTGAATTTTAAAACTAGATGGCTTTATTTTAACAAAGCAAATACGCAAAATCCTTTTTAAGTTTCGGACTGAATAACTTCTCTTTCCAACAATTAAAAAAAGCTACTTTATTTGTTGAGTTTTATTTATTTATTTCTTTTAAATTCTTGGCCAACAAGATATAAAGTTTTTGCAGCCTGATATTACCTTACCATGTTGTAACTCTTCTTCATCTTGTATTGCTTTGGTATGGAGTGCTTTTAGCGCTCAGCAATAAAAAGACACAACATTCCTCTTGTTATCGAGGAAGGAAGAAAACTTCTGGAGGAATACATCTACTAGAATCCTAAATCAACTATAGATCCAATTCGTATGATGTAATAGTTTATTCTGCTGTGATAAAAGTTAAAAAATGTTGCTGAAGTTGCTGTGTTTCACCTTCTGAACGTATTTGGAGAATCTCTGGGTCTCCTCCTCAATCTGGGCTTTAGCTTTGTTCCTTCGGGCCATTTCAGCGATGGTTTCCTGGAGGAACTTGGCCAGCTCCAGCTTCGCAGCCAAACCCTTCTTCTGCTTCTCCTCCTGCAGAAACAAAAACATTTACTACAATAAAAACGAAAAACAAACTCCACAGAGTTATTTTTTAATTAATTTAACAGTGTAGCTGATACTGTGTACGGCTCTGTACACATGACAATGTTGTTATTCTTTAAATAAACCAGGTTTTTTTCTTTTTTAATAGTGTGAAAAACAAACTGTTGCAACTTAAAAATGCGTTTTATTCAGTGAAACTAAATGCTTTCACACACTACAGCCAGACATTTGGTTTTATGAACAAACATCCTGCTAAATGTTTTAACTTTTCACATCTTATTACATTAAAACAAACTGAAAAAGTTACTTTGTTGGAATTTTATGTTAAAGACCAACAGAGTTGGTAAATGTTTTTTGTGAGTATTCAACCCCACTTTTACTCTGATGACCTAAATAAAATCCAGTGCAATTAATTAATAAAACAATTCATTAAAATAGGTTCAATAATTTTTCATTAATTATTCCATTTAACTTATGGTTTTGGTTGTCTGTGGTTTTAATTTCTGTTTAATTTTATTGTTTCTCTTTTTGTGTTCATTTATTTTGGATATTTAAAATGTTTTCTAGTTCCAATGTTAAGTTTTTTTTTACAAGATTGAAGTTTATTCTTACTGAAAGCGTGAACTTGCACTATTACTCCGTTATTTATGTTACTTTGTATCAAAACAACATTACTGTTTAACTGATCTGCCTCTTTTCCAATTAAAACTAAAAATAAAACAGAAACATTAACAGTGTTGCTATTGCTCAATATTTTTCTGCCGCAGGTAAAGAGGTTTAGTAAATATAAGCTGCATTAAATGTTTTTAAAAAAGACAGAAAACAAAATTAAATATAAATATACTAAGTATTTTTCTTTAAATGAAACTTATATAAAAGCCTCTACAGTCAGGATGAACATTTCACCCACACATCTAAAATGTTTTCCATCAAACTGAGACGTCCGATGAGTTACATAACCACAACAAGCCGTGGAAAGGTCGCAGAGGTCAAAGGGCGTACAGAAACACGAACCTTTTTAGACTCCGTCTCAAACGTCGATGGCAGCATTTCTGGAAACAGCTTGAGGAAGACAGGAAGCAGGAACTCCATAAAAGGAACGATGATGAACACCATGAAGGGAACGAGGCGGAAGAGGTCGGCGCAGGTCCTCATCAGCTGCAAACACAAACAAAACGGCGCGTCACAAAACAGCGCGTCTGACCTGCAGCTCTGCTGAATACGTGTTGCATGTATGACATGCAACACGTGGCTTCCCTCTTACAAAATAAATCAAATTTATATTAGTATTATAAGCCTGGCAGGCCACCAGGCCAACTTTTAAATTATATTATAAATGACAGATGGATGTTTGCAGATTTTAAAAATACAGAAAAATAAATATATCTTTAAGATTTTCTTTTGAAAATGTTTGTTTTTGGGGAGAAACTAATGATTTTATGGAAGATGTTGGTTTGAGTAAATGAAGCTGATCAGCTGATATCCAGAGATTGAAATCAGATAGATCAATGATCGATAATAAAGTGGATGCGTTGTCTCACCCTCCGCCTCTCCCTGCGCGTCAGAACCTGTCCGTGCAGCAGACTCCACACCGTCCGCCCAGCGATCTTTGTGTCGATTCCCAGTAACCTGAAGCCGTTGTAGTAATGCTTCAACTCGTCAACAATCCTCTGATACAGAGACTTTTTCACCATCGCCCTCTCCTGGGCTGGAGGAACGGCCGCCGCTGCTGCTGCTGCAGCTGGCGTTGGAGGTGACGGCAGCTGAGAGTCCGTTACCATGGCAGCAGCAGCAGAGTCTTTTTTCTCCCCGTCCTGAGGAGCTGCTGGAGACGTTTTGGTGTCGTCCTGCTTCACATCCTGGAGCCAAACGGCGGAGCTGTGCAGAGCCCGGGCGAGCAGGACGGAGCCGTCGCCGCGGCCGAGGGAGTGGGCGCGGGCGCAGTGATGGTGGCCGTAGCGGGAGTGTCTGGGAGGAAACGAAGACGAGGCGTGGCGGGGAGCGTCTACGCGCAGATACGCTCTAGAGGACAGAGAGGAGCAGCTGTGCCTCTTGGACAACAAGTACGATCCTCTGAGGACGGAAAAAACATGAAGCGGGAGTCAAAGATCAATTATCTAAAGGTCAATCAATATGTTTATTCACTCAATTTAGCAAATTTAATCAATAATGTATCCAATAGTTGTACTCAAGTAAGAGTAGAACCACTTCAGCACATTTTTACTAAAGTAAAAGTAAAAAGTAGCCGTCCAAGAATTTACTCAAGAGTAAAAACTACTGAGTAACTGATCAAATTATCAATAATTTAATATTTAAACATTACATCATCAGCAATTTTACTAAAGAGTAGAAAAAAATTCATAATCAAATTACTCAAGTAAAAATAAAAAGTACAGCGTAGTAAAAATATTCCTAAAAGTACTTATTCCCCAAAAAACGTTACTCAAGTAAAAATCGAGTAAATGTAACTAGTTACTACCCAACTCTGCTGATGTACAAACATTATATAATATATAGATACATATAAAATTCTATATAAATATATATATAAAATTCGCCTCATTGTTTGTTCCAGTCTTTGGCGCAGATAAAGTGAGAAATAAAAACAATGTCAATATAAACAACCAATATTAATTTTATCTTGTCTTTTTCTTTTTACCCATAAAGGTGTCAAAATGGTAATGAAATATACATATAGGTAAATATTAATATTGGATATCATTATCGGCCTAAATCTTTATATCGGTGCCTTATTAGTTTCAATGTATTCAGGTTTATTGTTTATTATTACAGTTTTTGTTATATAAACAGTAATTATTATTCAGTGACTGTTTTATGAGCTTGATATATACCTACACATTAAGTTACAAAACATAAAAACATTAAAGATGGCTGATTTTTAAATAAGAATAGGTGATAGTTTCTGTTTAATTAGGTCTAGTTATATAAAGATTTCTCTCAAACTTATCAGAATCCAATAAAAAAACAATTAAATGTTCCACAAAGAAAGAAAAATTGTGGCTAAGTAATAATACTAAACTAATTAGATAATAATAATCAAAGTGCATCTTAATTTTTCTTTTTCATTAGTCATTTATCTGCACAAAAAAATTATCATGCATTTTTTATTTAACATGTAAATATTTTACACTTTTATAATACAAAATTATTAACACTTTGCCTTATTACAGCTTAATGCAGTGAAACATAAAACCATGTATTTATTTAAACGTTTGTCTTAATCTGGTTCTTCTTGTGTGAAACTTTGCCTGGGCTAATCATTAACTTTCGGTCTGAACGTCGAGTATCTCTGAGCCTCGATGTTCCTCGACTTTCTCTGCAGCATTAATGATTTGCCAAGAAGGAAAAACGAGTCGCTACGCTTTGTGCAGAACAGAAAAACCATCTGGGAGTCAGGAATAGACAAACGAGTCCAGCAAAGGCAGCAGGACATGAATCCAGAACCCAGAAGCAGATTTAGACAAACTAAAACATAAGAACTAAAAACTGAAGCCACCCTTCCAGGTAAAGAAATGTTGCTTTTAGAGGCAACAACTAAGGCAGAGCCGGTTCTAGTATCTATAAATAAATATTTATATTTTCAAAAGGTTTTGGTGAATCATCTCACCACATGTTGAGCCGCTCCTCTTCACCTCTTTCTAGGAAAAACTTATTCTGTCTCAGAAGTGATTTATGGTTTCAACAGTGATGAATGCTGTCATTCACCACAACTATGCCTCTTCGTTTAATTATAATTCCAACCCGTACAGTCAGACACTTTAGTAAGAGACATATTAATGCTTCCTGAGAAAATATATCTGATCAAACAACCATGATGATTTGGTGAGTTAAAGTTTTAGATTTATTAATGCTAATGGATATACTTTTTAATATCACATCTGACATTAAAATATTAACTTCAAGGCCTAAGAACTGGATAAAGATGAACCAAAGCGGTACTCGCTTTTTAAATATTGATTTAGTAGTTTTAAATATATTGTTTCATACATTTCTTTTTCATCATGTTATTATATTTACTGTTGAGGTCTTTGTTTAATTTCATTTTTAAAAGGTCCTAGGACAGGTGTCGCAAATTAGCTAGCTAAAGCTAAAAACATTGTGATGCAGCATCATGTTCTGTAATCTTACACAATGATAATCTCTTCTGCATGAAAGTGAATGCTTTTCTGCAGAACCCACACCTCGCTCTGACTTGGTACAGACTACTCCCCGTTGTTTGTCACTGTTTACCCTGGTGATGAGTTATATGCCCTACTCTCTCCTCTGCCTTGGTCAGAGTTTACGAAGCACAGGGAAGTGTTAGTAGTCTGTTTACCTTGATCTGGTGACTGCCAGGAGCACCTGGTGACTAAAGACTGCCATTGCAGAGTCAGATCACGCTGTTCTGTTCACATGGAGACAGAGAGCATGCAGGGGTCAGGTTACAGTTCATGCATCAGCTGAGAATTCAGTTCCACAAAAAAAAAACTGTAGCAATATCCAATCAATCACTTTGACAGCTAACTGCACAAAAAGTTTGACAAACACATGACTAAAAACAAAACGATTATAGGTTTACACTTGTTATTAAACACCCATCTGACATATGCATCTTATTGTATTTATTCAAAGTAAAAAAAAAAAAAGTAAATACAAACAATAGAAGTGCGTATTTTCTTTGTTTATTTGCTAAACAGTGAAACTTCTGACATGACGTTCCGCGGAAAGCCTGCAACATTTTGGAAATTTTCCTACACATACTTTTCAGCGCGATTTAAAAAGTAAAACCTGTCAGCAAACAAAGTGATGCAGAATCACGCCATTCGCTAAGCTAGCCGGTGTTGAGCCGTAGAAAACACACCGGTTCGTCATGGGAAGCGCTGTAAAAACTTTGTTTTAAATATCAAATATATTGTATATTACAATTTAAATAGGAGGAACATTATATAAAACCATTTTTAATATGCTAACTCATACATATGTTGTGCTGTTTATCATGGCTACCAGAGGTGTTGTGCCGAAAAGTGCGCCCCAGATTGATGTGCACCTCCTTAGCTTAGCCTTAGCAGACCGTTGCTACAGCTATTTGTCAGCTGAAATGGAGTCCACTAACCTCCAGCGTCAGCGATCAAGCTATGGCTACCGCTGTAGACGGGGCGTCGCAAGGCTTCTCGGTGAGACGTGGACGATATTATCCATCCAAAACAGACTGGAGATGTGAACGGAAATCGCGAAAGAAATGTCTGGTGTAGTGATAAACCCATTTACGGTCGGTTTATGCTTTAAATCGTCTGCGTGAGCGTCGAGTTTCTGCTTCTGAGAATGGTAAGCTACAGCCTCCCCAGGAGGCTGCACATAAAGGTCACGTTGAGCATGCGCAAACGTTTGTGGAGCTGAGCTAACAAAGAACGTCTATATAAAAAAGAGTACTTACTCCCGGAGTTGTTTTTTAACTAAAACGTGCAAACTGTATCAACATAAACTGAAGTGTGTCTGATATTTAATCATATGAGATGTGATATGTGAAGACAGCAATTCTGAGCAACTGCCCTTAATAAATAGTACTGAAGACACTGAGATTTCCAAAAATCTGAATCTTGACTGCACCCTAATTAGGACAAGGATGGATGGATGGATGGATGGATGGATGGATGGATGGATGGATGGATGGATGGATGGATGGATGGATGGATGGATGGATTACCACTTGACATTTGACTGGAAATTTTATGTGTTTCGTTTTCAGCACTTTGATCAGCATTGTTGTTTTTAACGCACTTCATAAATAAAACGTTATGGTATGAACCATTTCATCTAGACTGAAAGATGAAAATTGAAGATGGCTTATCAAAGAGGAGCTCGGTTCGGAGTTCCAAAAGGTCGATGAAGAGTGAGACGTCTGGCATTTCACAACCTCTGAGCTGCAGATCAGCCGAGGAGGTTGAGAGAGCCAATCAGAGGCGCTGTTGCAAACGTAAGCGGTGTATTTACGAGGTTACGTGCTATAATTTATCTGCATTTAAAACTGTTTATGCATATTTTTATTACTGTCTTCTGCTTTTGGTATGCTTGTAGTTTTTCTGTTCATAAAGCGTTGACCAAATCAAGTAAAACACATCCAACATCATCCTTCCGCTCGAATGTGTGAAATCTTTTCCATTAGTATGGCAGGCAAATGTGTAATTTAATCATCAGTAGCCTCCCAAACCAGTTATGTTGGCATCATACTAATTTAGTTTTAAATATATCACAAATTAAAACGGTTTCTGATGTTTCAGTAGAAGACAAAACAACCGCAAAAGCAATTTTATATTAAGTAAATATATCTTTATAAACATCCAGTGTTCTTTCCATGGGAAACATAACATCATAAATCACATATTTATAATTGGGGTGAGTAGCACTGAATTAATTTCAAACATCTCCGTGATGACAAGTAATAACTTGATAGGCTACCACACAATGTATTGTAATGTATTATTTTTTTATTTTTTAAAAATAATTTAATTCATGACAATGTGAATTTCATTAAACAAATATTTATCATTACCATATCACAGCATACTACTTCTATTTATAAAAGCACTTTAAAATAATTTAATGTCTACAAAGTGCTGTACATATGCATAATAATAAAAATAGACAAGTTAAACAGAGGTAAGTTAAAATAGACTATTAAATCGTTAAAATAGAGTCTAAACCTCAGGATGTGAAGAAGGCTTTAGTGAATAAATTTGTTTTAAAAAGATTTTTAAGCTCAGAAAGAAAAGAAGAAAGCCAATTACAATTTGGGGAACAGCTACAAAAAAGCCCAGACTCCTCTAAGCTTCTGTTTGGATTTATGAACATCAAGAAACTCAATAAGATTAAGAAGCAGTTGTTAAATCTTAAATATTAAATTTAATGTTAAAGGAGCTCTTATGTTCTAGGTTTCGTCAAATAGTCATGGTGATGGATGTAGACTTTTTGAAAATATTTATATTTTTAAGCTGGAGATGGGCACCTGCACCGGAACCACAATGGATGGATGGATGGATGGATGGATGGATGGATGGATGGATGGATGGATGGATGGATGGATGGATGGATGGATGGA
>CAEFZX010024967.1:0-29066 GCA_903066825.1 Alfaro cultratus | reverse complement strand
ATATTTTTTGGAAATTAAATGGAAATTATTTTTTATATATGCCTTTGTCCTTGTTTCTTGCTGGTCGGACCGTTACACTGTAGCAAAGGTTTATAAACCAGTCTGTACCCCAAACAATTTTGGTTTGCAATTGTATATTTTCTATTAAAAATTGTGGTACTGTCATGCCTGAAATATAATTAAATGAACCTAAGTGTCAACTTCTTAGTGCTAACATTGTTAAAATTTTTTGTGGTGTGAATATTTAAAAACAAAAAGCAAAGCATTTGACAGACTAAGAGATAAAGTGCCTCACATGCCCTCAATCGACTTTTAGACCAAAATGTATTATTACCACCATCACATTTATTAAAGTATCCATGTTTTAATCATGGGACACAAACTCATTTAAAGTAAGCATTATCTTAATGATTTCTTTTATATTGTTTCACTGTTTAAAACAGTGAAACAATATTTTTTTTTCAACTTGCAAATAAAATATATTTGCAATTAATGAGGGTGTAGAACAGTACAGAAAGACAGTGCTCTGTTGAGTACAGAGACAACCAATAAAACAAGCGAGGTCAGACTTTAAATAGATGAAAAAGATTTAGAAAGTGGCATTTCTGGCTTAAAGATTTGTTTGGGGGCATCATATTCTTATCAACCCACAAGTCATTTATTTTAAATATCACCTCTTTTAATGTGTCACAAAAAATCTAGACATCCTGGTTTCTTATTCGATGTCAACATGTTAATTATACACAACTTCATGTTTTAAATCATAGCATGCTGTTCTAATTTACCCAAGTACCTTATATTTATGTTGTTTTGACTCTAAACATTATGGATGGATTGGAGTGGGGGTCTCTGGCACTCGTATGCAATCAGCATTTTACTTGAAATAGACTGCATTCTGAAGAGCACCCACATCAATTAGTCATTTGCATAAACCTATGGGTATTTTCTCTAAATATTTACACTAGTTACACAAGTTGCTACATGATTCATTCATGTGCCAGATAAAAAATGTACGCCAACACTTAAGATTAGATAGAAAAATTACCTCATGCAAAAGTACTGTAGCATAAAAATCAATACATATTCTAACAGTTCACCTGAAAACAGCTTTGTTGTTTTTGGCCCATGTTGCGTGTGACATGTTGACCACTTATCAAAAAGTATTTTGCAAGATGTGATACTGTAATGGGCTGTTGATCAACCTGAATTTCAGTTTAAATATCTGCAGTCTTCTGTGTAAATAAAAAAGGTAAGGGGTAACTCTATAAAAGCTTAAAGCTACAGTATCTAACTTTAAAAAGAAATATGTCTTTTAGATATTTGATAAAACTGTCACTTTGTCATGGCAGATATTCTGTGAAAAGATAATGATGTATTGGGATAATAACAATAGCATTAAATCACACTTGAAAAACGCTGGCATATCCCTTAGACATGAATTGTTGAGGTGAAGCTTTATCTAGCTAAATGTCAGCAATTACATGTGCTCAGATGTAGTTAAGAAAACATTTTCTGTTTAATAAGCCATTTTAAATTTTTTTTATATGATACATATTGTATGTCCGTCTTAACATCTTTGACCAACTAAATCTCGGTATCATTTCTGTGAGGGACATTCAGCATTAATTTGTCCATTGAGCACAAACACTTTGTGATCTCAACTTATTGTAATTTGCTGTGTTCATCATTTCCTTGGATAACTTAGAAATTTTCCCTTTGCTATGTTTATTATTACAGCACCATGGCCTTGTTTCCTTTCCCTGGAATTCCATAGTTGTATGAAATAAGGAATTTCAAAAATAGGCATGTCTAATCTATGAATCTCTGAGTATTATGTGATGTTTTTAAATTTACTTCATAGCAGTTATTCCAACAAAGGCTTCTTTCTAAGAAATGTTTCCTCAGTACACAAGACTTGCAAATAAACTAGTCCCTCCCTCAAATTCTTCAATAATTAAAAAATAAGCCTGTACTCCCCATTGCATGACTCTGTTCTGCAATTGGATACACAACCTCAAAAAGCCTGTCAAAGGAAGAAAGTTAAAATGTTTGGGGTATACATTTCATCATTGTTCAGTATTACACAGCAAAATGCATAAACTTTATATGTGCTTTATTAAATTTTTCATGTGATTTATTTCACATTTTCAGACTTGCTGAAACATTGGCTAACTAAATCACATCTTTTTATTTCAACAGTATTGCAATCTTTTATGCACAGTAAAATCATAATTATCCATCACAAGGATTTGTTTAACTGTTATGTTGGCCTAAATAAAAACATAATAATGTGGATTTCTATTAACACTCAGTAACAATCAATGTTAGCTTTTTTTTTTTTTTTTTTAAAAAAAGGTTATTTATTTAAATGTTTTATTTTTACACCAAATCAAGTGGGACTCGACTTTTCTCCTGATGGTTCACATTATACTTTCTAAGTAGAAAAGTTTAATGTTTTCTCAAAGTTTTTTTTTTTTAAATCAAATCTGACCAGCTTTTTGCCAGCTGTGTTTTTTTTTTACTATGCTACTCTCCCATTGTTTCCATTTAATCTGTCTGTCTGTCATCCGTAAGTCTATTGGGAAAATATTCTGCAGACTAGTGAGACAACAGTAAAACTTTTGGAGGATCTGTTTCATGTTACATCTGACCTAAAACTAACAGAGTATTTCCAAATTAGGACCATCATACCGACAATCAAACAGTAGGTCCTCATTACCCAGTCAGATTGTTGTAATGGATGGAATCATGAATTTTGCTCTTGATCAGAAAATCCTGCAGGATTATGTCCAATCAGCGGCACAGAACCTTAAGCCTAATCACACTTTGATTATGCAGCAGAACAATGATCCAAAGCACAGCAACAAGGGCACCTCTGTATAACAATGACGTTTTTTGGAGTGGCCTAGCCAAAGTCTGGACTCAAGTTCCAATTCAGATACTCCGGTATGACTTTAAACAGGCTGTTCATGCTCTAACCCTACTGACTGACTGAAGTTAACATTTTCTTCAAATGAGAGTAGGCTAAAATTCCTCAGTGGTGATGCTGAAGACTCATTGCCAGCTCTTGATATCAGTTATTGCTGCTAAGGGTAACACAACTAGTTATTAGATATAGGGGAAATTACTTTTTTCAGTAAAAGTAATTTTTCCAATTTAACCAACATGCTTATTTAGACTGGAAGCAATGTTTGTCATGATTCTGGGTTGTTGAGTGTGTTCTTTGTGTGTGTTTAGATTTTTTCCTTTCGGCTTCCATCGAAGGGGCCAAGTCAGTTGCAGCCTTGCAGCAGTCAACAAAGCTGAAGGCAGCCACATCACCAAGCTGCTAAAGATTTAAGGAGGTACAGTACACTAGCACAACTCCTGAATGTCAACCCCAGTATGATAAAGTCAAGCTTCCTCTCATGTATTTTTCTTGTGAACACTCAGTTACTTACTCTGCGACTTCTCTCTATTCTTTAGACTGGTTCCTCTGTGTTTGCTGTCAACATTAGATATCAGATTCCTCAAGCAACAAGAACAGACTCAACTGGAAACTCACCTAGTTATCCTTTGTAGCTCCACCTCTCCAGCCATCTTAGCTCCTACATTTGGTCGTGGGGATTCCCTGCAGAAAGGAAACTGTTCAGAAACCATGCCACCTTCCGCACCACATCTCATTGCAAGCGGCCCAGAGCCAAGAGTGTTCTCCCCAGAGCCAGACTTCACCCCCATTTCAAGTAAGAACATTCATTATACTCACCAACAATACTCACTCCTTCTGCACTTTTCTACTACCTCTCCTCTTCTTCCTACACTCTCGTCTGAAAAGAAACCCAGAGTTGTTGGATTATATTACCATCTGAAGATTCTTGGGAAAATTCATCTTCCCGGTACATCTAAAAAAATTTGAATATTGCGTAAAACTTCAATAATTCTAGTCAGTCACCTCAGAAAGTGAAACTCATATACAGAATCATCACACATAGAATGACACATTCCAAACTTTTGTGACTTATAAGTTTGATGATTGTGGCTTAAGATAATAAAACCCCTAAATTCAGTGTCAGAAAATTAGATTACTGTGAAAAAGGTAATTATTCAAAATTCATGGTGTCACACCTTAATCAGCTGATTAGCTCAAAACACTTGCAAAGGCTTCCTGTCTCTCACTCTGGATCAATAAGCTACACAACCATGGGAAAACCTGCTGACTTGACAGATATCCAGAAGTCAGTCATTGACTCCCCTCACAAGGAGGGTAAGCCAATAAAGGCCATTGCTGAAGAAGCTGGTGTTTCATAGATTTCTGTATCCAAGCATACTAACAGAAAATTGAGTGGAAGAAAGAATTGTGGTAACAGCAACAAGAAAAATCTAGTCTAGAATTTGGGGGAGCTTCCGAAGGAGTGGACTGAAGCTGGAATCTGTGCATCAAGCGCCGTCACAGACAAATTCTAGACATGAGTTACAAATGTTGCAATGTTGTCAAACCACTCCTGAACCAGAGAAGACGTCAAATGTGTCTTATTTTGGGAAAAGGAACTCGACTGTGTGCAATGGTCCAGAGTCCTGTTTTTAGGTGAAAGTAAATTCTACACTTATTTCATTTGGAAATTAATGGTTTCAAAGTCTAGACAAAGAATGGAGAGGAACAGAATCAAGTTGCTTGTAGTCCAGTGTGAAGGGTCCACAGTCAGTGATGGTTTGGGGTGATGGCACATCGGATTGTGTTGATTTACAGTGGTACTAGTATTTGCGGGTCAAATATATTTTTCCAAATTTTCTACATCCGATTATGCTTATTGAGAAAAATGCCAACACTTGTATTGCAAAAAATAAAATCTTAAAATATTTTATTTTATATGTGTTGACTGTAAAATAACTGTTTCATTTTCTGAAATGAATTTTACACGATATTCAAATTTTTTTTAGATGTACCTCTCCTTACTGAATCTGGTGTATATTTGTAAGGAAATTGCATTAAATGTGACAATATTGTGTCGTGGTGGCCCAAAAATGGTTCTGATGAATCTGAGAAAATCTGTGAAGGGAGAATATACTGATGAAAAAGAGGCCTTTCAACCTCAACAAGCTGCTCAGTTATTATTAGTAGGGCATGACTACTGCAAAGACTTTCAATTTATTATAGTATACATTTATGATGAGAAATGCTTTAAAATAAAATAGTTTTACTATTTTTTGAGACTCCCGTCTCAATTCCTATTGTGTCTCTTGTTCATTTCTGAACCAAAATGTTAAATAAATAAATCTAAATCTGTGTAAATGTTCTTATTTCCTGAGTATTCATCATATGAGCCTTTACCATTGGTGTATTATCTGCATTTTTAAGACTTCACAACTAAAAACCAATTTGTATTAATATTAAGTGATCCATGTGATTAGAAGGTCTGTAATCTGAAAGCTGAAATGGCACTTTCTTCCTTTGGCAGTGCTGTTTTTGACAAAATTACTGTCAAAAAAAGCAGCGGATATCCAATGGACAATTACTTTTTAAGTGAGGTCGCAGAGCTCATTCCCAGTTTCCTAACATCAGTTCACTCCCCCCCCCCAACATACAGTATAAAGCCTCTTATGACCACATTAATGCAACTAATTACCATGTCAATCACAAGTAATGCTTATTAATTGCCCCTCAGAAAGAGGCTATATCAAACAGAGAGAAGTGCCTTTAAAAGCCTGCTGAAAGGCTGACTGTGGGGTAGGTTATGGGAGAGAGAGAGCTCTGTTTCAGGCCCACTGCTGGCATTAGTCAATCTGCTGTCCAGATGTCTTCCACAGGTGACAGCTGCAATAGCCTAACAAGCAAATTAATCACGGAGCTTTTGTGGTGCTTCATTTTAGGGAAACTCATTTCATTTCATAAAAGGCTTCATCTCGTGTGAAAAATGACAAATTGCGGCCATGGAACGATGTGGAGGACCGAACAGCCGGCTCTCATTTCTGCAGCATGCCTGCAAGGTACCGAAGAATAGAGAGGCAAGGAGAGATAGAGTGAGGGGAGAACTGGGCCAGAACCAACGACACAGTAATGAAGCCCAACTCTGCCCCTGTGGGCTGGAGTTCTGACGAGCCTCACAGGTGGCGCAGTCAGATTAAAACTTTGAATGAGGGGGTGTTCTCCATAGTCTGTCACTCATTCTCCCACAATTACAACACTGGAAGACATTTGGAAAAGCTGGGCCTCACATGTGTTTGATGTTTGGGACTTTTACTTGATTTAAACCCAGATGGATTGTATCTTAATGCCTTCTGTGGTTTACTATGATGTTTAATCTCACAGTTTAGAGGTGGTTTGGGAGAAAAAATGTGGAGCATGTTTCTTTGTGGAACAGACAGACTGGGATGATTGTGTCTGAAACAAACATACACAGATTGGGAATAATACACTTCCAAAAATAACAGCACTATCAGTTGTGCTACAGCTTTGACTTATTGGCCAGACTTTTCTGTAAAATCAATCAAACCCACTGCTGTGCAGCAGTATGAGTCAAGGTTTGGCTATGAATTACTATGAATAATTGCTTATGGCAATTATTAATAAAAACTTGTAATTTATATTGAAATTCCAAAGTTGAGGAACTACTTGATTATCAATAAAATAGTAGCCAAATGGTTTAGTCTCAGTTATTACCTGCCTGATAATGCTTAGGTTTTAAAATAATAGATGAAGGCATCAGTCCGGCACTGGCGTTATCTGAACAGTAGGATGCTACACCCATTTGAAATGAACACAGACAACTTCTCTCAAATATACAAGAGTTCATTAACAACGAGAATTCAACATTACAGTTAAACCTTTAATCAAAAGCTTGCTATGCTAGTAACAGTCCCTAAACTACTGAGAAAAAGATAAAAGAATTATCAAACAAATTACTAATTATTTGTGCAGTACTGTCCACACCATCAATTATCAGACTTTATGACCCCCCGACATCAATGTTTACCTTTCTAATATTTTTCATATTTTTTACTTCCATGTCTGTAATAGTATGCTTTTGCAAAAGGTGTTTCTGTTTAATATACAATATTTTTTTTCCTCCTGATTATTTATTTTACTTGTACAAATATTGAAAAGAAAATGCACTTTTTTTTTTTTTCTTTAATGTTCAGGAATTTCCTCTCTGAATAACTTTCAAGTGGATAACCAGGATTTTTTCAAGACTCAAACTACAGCAAGTCAGAATGGCCCTAGTTTCTAATTGTATTTCTCCTGTAAAAATGTCCAGTAGGTTCACATGCTTTGTATAAATCTTTCATGTTTAGAAAAAGTAGTCATTTACATTAAAATATAAATTAACAGTGGGTACCAATTTAGCCTCTTGGCGTATTACCAATAATCATTGTTGGATGATTGGTGGAGTTAAACTGGTCTAAGCTCAGTTTGTGTAAATACTTTTCTATAACAGGTAATAATAACTTGGATTTACATTCAGCAGCAACAAAACAAAAACTAGCGTTTTAATTAGTTTTTCTCTAAATGAAACCTAATCAACTCTTTCAGTTAGTGGTTTCTGAAAAGAAGATAATTTTAGAGAGCTTTGACAAAATATGTTTCAGCTGACCAAAGAGACCCATTCAGATAACGCTTTCATCTGTTGACCAAGAGAATAAAAATACCAACAATGTATTTAGGAAATTTTGAGAGCGAGCTAGCTTTGTATTGAACCCATTTGGCAGCACCAACAGGCTGACCTCCAGGTTCAACCAAAAGTGTACTCCACATTTTCCATGGAAATTCAAACATTGTGTGAATATATTTTAAGTGATTCCTGAGCTGTGAAAACATTTTGCTGCAAAACATGACAAGAATGTCACATCAAAATGTAAAGGTATTTCACACAAAAGTATGTCAAATTGAATAGCCACACAGGAGCAACGAATTAAACTTTTTGGATTTAAAAGCTTTAGAAAGCCATTAATACAAGGAGGAGATAAATCCTTGAAAGCTGTCATACAAAAACTATAATTATCATTGTCACTAGAAAAGAAAAGAGAACACAGAGGCGAGAGGATTACATTCCTTCAGAACAGAAGAACGTTCTGTGTTTATTTCTCCTCATTTGTGGAGAGAAATTCTGGGGTGACAGATGTCAGCAACACTTTATAATTTAGGACAATTATCATGTTCGCTTTATTCTACAGGTGCATATTGTGTTCAACGTTCAATTCTTCAAATTCTCACTTCAACAGACTCTTAGTGTAAAGACATTCATTCCCACCCTCTTGAACATTTGACCATGGCAGGGAGCTCTTTGCTTAATGGATTAACAGAAGCAGATTCTTTGGCAATACGTTTAATGTTTTTTTTAGCATAGCTGAAAACTTTTCATTTCTTTTATCCCTATTAAAACCTTCAACAAACTTTCTTGGTGAATTTATAATATGGAGTTGAAGAACGTTTAGCAGCATTTCTCCAGGATCCTCATTGTTCCCACAATTTTCTTTTGAAAAGGGCTTCATCTAAGAAAAAAAAAAAAAACTTTTAGTATACTCCTCAAAGGCCTTTATTTCTTTTCTTAACATTTGGGTCTGCACATCAATCTTGTATTACAGTATATAAGAATATAAGAGTCAAGAATTAAAATTTATAAATGAAGGCTATATGCATTTCTCTGAAAACCGCGGAAGAAAGCATGTAAAACGTGTCTATAACACCCAAGCATCCATTCGGAGAGAGAAAGCTCCTTTTACACGATTTTACGTCCAAGCAAGCACATTAAGAGCCCACATAACATAAAAACTATCACATAGAAAGACACCTAATGAACAAGTAGGCAATGTATAAATATTGCCTTTAAAAAGTTTTTAAGGTGAGGATGATGATCATCTTGCCTTTGGAGACAGTACAGTGCCACAGGGTCCCTACACCCCTGATGCCCAGATGCAAAATTTTGCCAAGAGACTGAGAGATAGAGCAAAATCTCTGACTCCTCAAAGTGGTCCCATTGGCAGATATGCTCTTATCAGGACAGCCTGTAGCATGCATCTTTAAACAGTCAAACACAGATATCAAAAAGAAGCTTCATACAGTGTGGAAGGTGAAACTCAGCCAAGGAGGCACCTGTGAATGACCCACTGAGATGCAGTTTAGATCGATGCAGTGAAAACAGCTACTGAAGAAAAATATTTGCAGGAACAGATCTGCTTCATGATAAAATTATTACTCTCACTAGATAGCTGCACTTTATTTGTACAGAACCAACAACATTTTGTGTTCCAGTTTATATGCATAGAGGCTTGAAATGTCAAGATATAATCAAAATAGCTCTGTTAAATTAATGTCTGGTTCTTAAATTTAGTGAAATGTCCTTATCTCCTTGAAGAATCTCTACAGATACTTAGAGGTTTGAAACTGTCATTTTTAAAATTGTTTGCACAGTATTTCGTCTGCCTTTTAGGTTGTTTTTGCTTTGACTTTGCCTTTTACTCTTTGCTAGTTTACTAATTGACTGAAAGATTGATTTTGGTCTTTTTTTTATATCACTCTGACCAATGATTTATTCAGGTTCCTAAACACAATTTGGACAGGGCTCATTCACATTTCATGCTTTTATAAACAAATTCTAAAGAAACCAGGATTTTACTGATAGAAAATTTTCTTTTTTAAAAAATGAGATGATTTCCTCTCCCCCGAAGATTACAAACAAAATGTTTGAATCACTTCTGGAAAGCCTGGAGCAATATAACAAAAAAT
This sequence comes from Alfaro cultratus, assembly GCA_903066825.1. Taxonomy (NCBI): domain Eukaryota; kingdom Metazoa; phylum Chordata; class Actinopteri; order Cyprinodontiformes; family Poeciliidae; genus Alfaro; species Alfaro cultratus. The sequence continues at coordinate 19,366 of CAEFZX010024967.1, read as the reverse complement.
CTAGTTCCTTGGAAGAAAACATTAAAAAGAAAGGGGTGGTTTGAAACCTGTTGAAATGATGAGAAACAAAGTCATTGACACTTATCAGTCTAGACGTGCTTACAAAAGAGAGACTAAACATTCACAAACTGAGAACACATGGAGGTGAGTGGGCAGTGTACTAAAGTGACTCAAGAAATGCATCACAACTCTTCCAGGTGGTCACAAAAATTTGATAACAGTTTTTTTGTATTTTATCAGTTGAATTAATCTGATGTTAAATTTTGTTTGATGATGTGAAACTTTACAGAACTGTAACACCCAGACACTAAATACCACAAAAACCAAAACAGCAAATTATGCAAATTATTTCTGACTTAATCAGCTAAATGCCAAACTCACTGAGGTCGCGGCTACAAAAGGGATCCATTTGTTCTTGAGCAAACCGCAGAGGAGAAAAATTGATTTCTAAGAACCTTTTGTTCAGCACTGCAAGTGGCTTTTAGGGTGCAATTAAAATCATCTGTTAAATATTTACACTACAAGTAATTGCAGAACTGGACAAGAAACAGGGATTTTTGAACATTGTGACTTTACAGACCAATTACTGTTCAGTGCAGTCCCATTCCCATCTTTGTGAGGTTAACACCAGTAATAATGAAACAGGGATTAATCCATATCCCTCATTGCTGCCTTTACTGTGAACCAGATGACCAATCAGCAAACATGAGGCCCTTAATAAAAGGGCTGACAGAGTGACAAGAAATAAGAGAGCATTTCATAAAAGTACTAGCAGCAGCAATGTGCAAAGAAGTGTTTAAACATGACTGCAATTTATCTTTTTTGATTGGCTCCAAAAAAAACGTATAAACATTCAAATGAAAATAACATGACACTTTTAATTTGTATGAAAAAAGCTGCTTTTTTTTGTTAATGTGTGATAACATTCATCTTTATGAGAAAAATGATCACTGTGTATTATCTTTCAAATTAAGTTTCATGTATTGAAGAGATTAATTATCGTCTTCTGCATTTAGTCAGTTTTAATTTTAGGTTCTTTTTTGTGGCTGCATAGGCAAGACTTCAACAATGGGGATAGTTTGGAGATTGTCAGTGTGTGAGGGGGTGGAGTGAGACAGAGCAGGAAGTGGACCAGTGTTGACTCGAAGATACGAGAATATGCAGAAAAACACACAGACTCATGCACACCCTCGGACACTCAACACTCCCCTCCCTTGAGGGCTTATAAGCTAATTAGCTCCAGAAGAATTTATTTATCAGAGATAAACTGTCAAACAATCTCACTGGCACATCCCCAACGGAAATAAGAACTACTCATTAGTTTGTTCAATTAAGCTTCCTTTTCCCACTACACTACATTCTTCCCACAGCATCACTGCAATGAGAGTACACTTTATGGTCCTACGGAAGTTGTTTCCTTCTTACACGGCTGCAACAGTGGACACATTTTTCCAGTTTTCTTATAAGCTAAATTAGATTCAGAGGTTAATGCTAAAACGTAAATTTCTGTCAGGGTGAGAGGTCTGTGACTCCACATTATCCTTAAAGACAGTTGAAAAAGCAGCCATCTGCTGGCACTGTTTGAATAAACCCATGAGGTGATCTTGCAGCACATTCCAAACTATTCCACATGAAGGCTTGTTCAGGATTATTCTAAACCGAAAGCACTGAATTTATATTGTTGACTCTGCTGCAATTCATTTATGGAGCATAACAACAAGCTGGGACACAGTGGATCCAGCTTGGTGCCATGACAGCTTGGTGTCAATATCCAATTATTCAGTGTGCTGAAATGGTACTTTTGAGCTTCCATCTGTTGGCTGTTTGCAAAAACATGTTCTGTCAGGCTGGATGGATTGTGTTTGATCAGGAGGCTGTGATATGCAGTTCATATTTGCATTATGTTAGAAATTTGACTTTTCTGCATTTAGTTTTTTTTTCCCAGTCGTATGGTTGAAGATGATAGAACTAAATTGTTCTTAGAAAAAAAATTTAAAAATCACAACAGCATTTAATCTTTGATCCAGTTCCATGAAGGAATTTATTTTATTATGACAGAGATGTGTGGATATTTTTGGTTCATTTGTATGCTTCTTCCCTTACAAAAAGAGTCCAGATGGTTAAAGTTAACAAAAGTCTGTCATCTGCTGTCACAACCAGTGTTTGGGCTCTCCAGGCATGTGTGAATTCAACTGATTTGATCACGTTTTACATTGATGATTGCCAAATAACACCAAATCTATGCATTTTGAAATGCACTGATTATATAGTTTTATTTATTGTATTTGTTGCCTCTGACAACCCAGTACCCCCCAACATAGTATTTTTGAAGTTATTTCAATGGACAAAAATGCTCTTAAAATAATACAACAAACACAGAAGAAATTGTATTTGGGTCACTATCATAACGTTCCCATTACCATCCATAATGAAGAACTCAATCAGGTAATTTACAGTGCATCCGGAAAGTATTCACAGCAGTTCATGTTTTCCACATTTTATGTTACAGCGTAGTTACAAACTGTATTAAATGAATAATTTCCCCAAAATTCTACACACAAATACTCCAGTGTGAAAAAATTATCTTGCAAATTTATTTAAAAAACCAACCAATTCCATTGGCGTAAGTATTCACAACCTTTGTTTAATATTTTGTTGATTAAAATAAAATTTAACAGTCTCCACTGATCTTCTCTGAGGTGTTTGTACAACTTAAATGGAGTCAAATTGTGGTAATTTTAGTTTATTGGACTTCATTTTGAAAGGTACACACCTGTCTACGAAAGGTCCCATAAAGGACCATCCCTACAGTGAAGCATGGTGATGGCATCATGATACAGGGATGTTTTACAGCAGCAGGAACTAGCAGTCAGAATACAGGAAATCATGAATGCAGCAATAGAGACAGTCTGTTCCAGAGCACTCTTGACCTCAGAATGGGTCAATGGTTCAGGATAACAACCCAAAGCATATTCTTCAAAGGAGTGGCTTCAGAACCACTCTGTAATCCGGTAGTGACCAAGCCAGAGTCCAGACTTGAATCTGACTGAAAATCTCTGATGAGATCTGAAAATGGCTCACAGATGTTCAGTAGAAAGGAATGGGAGAAATTGCCTCAAGGTAGGTGTGCTAAAATTGTGGCATCACAATCAAAAAGACATGAGGCTGTCAAGTTGGATCAGCAAAATGTTAAGCGAAGGCTGTGAGTACTTATGTATTCACAGCATAAGTATTCACATATATTGATATATTGGTTTTGTACTTTTAAAGGGCCAGTATTATGTAGACTTAAAGGAAATTTGAAATTGTAATTTAATGTCTTGAAATCAGGCCTTTGTCTCTTTAAAAAGTCCTGCTCTTTCTGTAACTTTGTCTTCAGAAAGTCATCACAGCATCGTTCTTCTATTAACCTTTCAACAACATTTGACAACCCCTTTAATAAATTTGGAAAACGTAAAAAAAAATCTTCCCATGTTGTTGTATTTCTGTGTAGAATTTTGAGGGTAAGACGGGGTAAAAAGTGGAACAAGTATACTTTCCAGATGCAGTGTGTTCATGATTGAATATCTATTGTCTTGGGAATCCACATTAAACTAGTCTGTAGTAGACAAAATAAAATATATATTTTCTTTGACACCTGAGGTTCTTTGGAGAAAGTAAATAAGATCTTTTGTTTTATACCTCAGTTACCATTAGTGCTTTACATTACTGCAATACCACATTACATGAAAGCCTATCCATTGTTTTATCAGATTAAGTTATTCTAAAATTGTAGGCCATACATTCAAGACTTCATGAATCTTCCTACCACAGAAATATGGTGAAATTAGATACCACCTCTAACCCTCACCACTCTCTGAGTCATGAATGCGGCCTGTTGCCGTCAGGTTGGGGGATACAGGGTTCTACAGTTTAATGAGGAGAAACTGAAAATGCTTTCATAGATCAGTCAGTCTTGGATCTAAACAGAATATTTAACAGTGTGGATTGCTATTATTTTCCTCATCTCACGATGTGTATGTTACAGTTCTGTCTGAATAAATGTGTTTACAGAACAAGTCTGTAAACACATTTATTTCTTTATTGTTCTGACAGTAAAGGAATATCGGGTTGTATCTTGCAGTTTAACAACATACTCTTTACCAGAACGGGGTGAGAAAGTTTTTTGGCCTGCTGATGAATCCACTAAACTTGGAGTGCAATTTTACTTTACTCCTGTCTGAGAATCTGTTCCCTAAAGACAACATTGCACAGACACTACGAAGACAATATTTGGCCTGTTCCATCACTCTAATTCACTCCCTGCACATCCATATTTCATTCAGCTTTGGCTTTAATGAAACTCATGGCAACCTTTCCACCACTGGAGTCTCTGAGTGCAACCAGAAAAATCATAGTTTTGGACAGTGGCCTTCACACAAAACAATGCAGGAGGCAATAATTTCCTTCAAAGTTGGGTGGAGAAAGTGAACGAAGCCGGGAGGATTCAGCTGTGCTGTAACTGCGGAGATTATTTCTACCTCAATTGGAAAAACTGTTTCTTTAACAGCACAGGTGTCACATTTCACGCACAATGCATTAATAATTTGTATAAATACTCAGGCTTTGCTTTAACTTACTTCCTTCTTATGCATACATAACTCATCTGTCATTTTCAGAAAAGGTTTGAATTTTATTGGAGATTGTTTTTGCTTTAAAGAATGCAACTGTAACAAAAGAGTGCAGAGAGCATATTGCCATATTGAAAACATTGCATACAATTTGTTTACTTGCAGCTGTAAAGTATTGTTAAGGGACTGTGCGCACATTTTAAACAACAGTGGTACGAGATCCCAAAATATCTCACTCTGTAGGTCTAAAGCTTGACTGACAGATGATATTTCTGACAGCTGACATTATATCTCAAAGAAATAGCATGCTGTTCTTAAAGTAGTTTGACTTTTTGAAATAGTTGTTTTTTCAATCAACATTAAATCAAAATTAAAGTTAGAAATATAGAAAACCCTTGACTAATTACTGCAAATCGTTGCTGAGATATTTTAAATACCTCTTGGCATTTTGATTTAAAAGGTAAAATCTATATTAGCAGAAAAGCACATAATTTATGTTGTGCTGACTGGTTTGTTGATGCAGTTAAGCACAAAATGATTTTGAACTAGGGCAGATTTAGACTTAAAATTATTTTTATTCAGTCAGTACATTTTTTTTCTAAATATGATATGAGACAGGCATCTCTCAAAAGATAAAACAATGTAGAAGTAGTAGACTGAAATATCAATTAAAATATGCTTGCTAATACTTTAAATGATAGATTAAAATATGTGACCTTCTCCATAACTATTAGAAAAGAATTACTGAGAAAGTATTGACATTACTCTACTTAGGGTAGACCATATACCTTCACCATTATCTTTAGCTCTGTCCACAGATTCAGTATCATATTCAAGTCAAGACTAGAGCTGAGTCACTCCAAAATGTTAACATTAGTTTCAGTTCAAAGAGTCTTGCTGGTGAAATTAAAAGATATCTTTACGGCAAAATCTGAGTGCCAGATACATGAATAATTTGGAGCTTCACTTTATATGTTGCGTTCTGAGGAAAGGCGGAGAATGAAACATTTCTTGCTGTCACTGATCACCAACACATCACAAAAGAAAAAAAAAACAGTTACCCATTTGGACATTATATAAATCATTGGTAGAAACCCAAATGCTTACTAACTTACTAAATTTTTCAGAAATATTTGGCGTATCGTGTTAGCAAAATGTGGTATTGTTTAATGCTTTTCAAGTTAAAGTGGCAGTAAATGTTTTCCAGCTACATAGTATAATTTTGTAGCACAATCAAGTAATTATGTTGCCTTAAGTTGTCATAAAAATGCTTTATATATCAAACGTGACTTTAAAGAAATTTGACTTTGCAATTCAATGCCTTGAAATTGGGCTTATGTGTCTTTAAGAAGTTCCTGTTCTTTCTGACACTCCGCCTTCTTCACGTTATCACATTAACATTCCTCTATTACACGCTGACAAATGTTCAGCGGAGAACTTGACTGAGAAATACATCCTATGATAAGCTCTGCAGAGTTCCACCAGGTAATTGCCGCTAGTGCTAGTTTGAAGGAGCAGAGTGTGGGAGGTACATGGGAAGTATTCATCTGGAATTCTGAAGTTCTGCTTAGAAACTGTAGCTCAAAGAAGGAGCTGTGTGTGGAAAGAGGCACTTGCATTCAGCAATTATTTTGGAAACCGAATGGCATTAAAACAATCAAAACAATACTTCGGGTATGTTTTTGATGAGGGAATAACAATATAACATTACATAAAGCTCAAAAAAGCGGATTTTACATAATTCTACCTGTTTAAAGTCAGGAAACCTAAACATCCTAAAACGTATAGCGAAAAAAAAAATCCAATTGCCACTTTCATTGCTTTTCTCCTCAAATAAGTTATTTTGAAATTCACTTTCTGGGCACAAGTTAGCCTTTTTTGTCATTTCCTCAAAAACATCTAGGAGCTTTTATATATGGATCATCATGAAGTCTGTCATGTTCTGTGGCTGTAAACTTAAAATATATTTTTCTTTACTGAAACTATGGAATATGTCTAGCAGATCTGGGGTGAACATAGTCAGCAGTATTACAACAAAGATCTTTTATGATGGGCAATAATTAGAATCTTGGATTTAAGGGAAGGATCAACCCAAGTTGAGGAAAAGAGACAAAACGTTATTTCTGCCACCCAACTACTGCAGACGGTTTGAGGAGGGAGTTAATATCTAGACCACTGAGGCCACTTAGAATGTTGTAGACAGAATATTTGTCAGGTAAGAAATTAGTATCCTTTTCTGTAGTTTTTTTTTTTTCCCCTATGTTCCCTGTAAGTATAAAACATTTGCTGATCACTTTAATCAGCTGCTGGTTTGTGCCTGAACCAAATAAAAGAGAGAAAGTTTGGCTTAATCTGCTGTATGATTATATGTCAGTAACTTAACTTCTATCTATCACTTGAATATCATTCATACTCATTTTGTGTTTTAAGTCTGTGGTCTAAAAGAAAATACAGACATGTCCATTATCCTATTACAGCTGCTTACAGTGATATGATGTAGAGGTTGATAAAAAAAACACCTTAACCTATCTGAGAACATTAAATGGAAGTAGTTCACACTCATCTTTCACTGAAAGCTGGTATATTTAGTAGTATAAATTAAAGCAAAAATAAGTGGCACTTAAAACTTGACATTTGCAATCTTTTGCAAAACAAATTATCTAAAAGGTCTTTCCATTTGAGAAATCTTTCATCCTTCCATTAAACCAGTGTTGCAATTTAACTTCAGCATGTGACAAATATGTAAAACAGGGCCATGCAAAACCCATGGCCTGTGGTTTAATCATGATTTTATTGTAAAGCACTGGGTTGAGGAATTCATTCTCTCACTCAAAATCATTCAAGTATTTTTTGCCAGTAGTGTTTAAAAGTGCAAAACTTGTTTTGGACTTCAGCTTAATTTTTTTCACCAAACTCTTGCTTTATAAATTACAAAGGATCAAAATTTTATTTATGTGTACTCTCATTAAAAGATAAAAATCACAGTGGATTTGTTCATTGTTTGGGGCTTTTGTTGCGAAGTTTGTTGCATTATAAAACAGAAACGGAAGACTGTTATTACTTGCAGGTGAAGAGTGCCATTTAACAAGAGAGAGTTTTCATTGAAGTTGTATATGTAAAGAAGAAAAGTAGCAATTAAAATGGGGGAGAAGCGGCAAGCAGCATCCCCTGAAGCCGCGTCTTTAAAGAAGCAGGCTCAGCATAAGGTATTCCCTTTGCAGATAAACGCGCTCTTTCCTCTCATGATCAAAATATACACTAATGCATCATTTTCTACCAGATATCACGAGAAGAATGAGCTCAAATTATTTTAAGTTTTTGTTAATTACTTTTGGAGCCTGAAGCAGCTCGTGCTTCTGAATTGCCGGGAAACTTTGGAATCGCTCGGTCAAATTAGCTGACTTATAATTCATGCACTTATCACACAATTCAAAAGCAGGGCTTTATGGAGCATCCCGCACTTTATCTGTGTGTACACCTCCAACATGATCACAAGCTCAAATGATATTTCTGCTAACACTCATCCCTTAAATTAAAAAAAGCAGTGGGCGTGCATTTCTGTGGGCATCACCTAATACTCCTGATCTCAATGGAGCATTTACAAAGGATTTTTATAACTCTATCTTTGCCCATTACACTATATGAACTGTTAGCTCACCATTGTATTGTGATATGCACCACCAATACAGATTTCTCCTGTATGTGGTACATTGTATTTTTCTTAGATTGGAACGAACAAAGACAAAACTGTAATTGGGTGAATTACGATATGTCTGCTGAACTGTAAAAGAGACATTTTTATTTTTGAGCCTAACAGTTCAAAATAAATATTTGAGTATGATTTAATTTTAATTTGACATGAGTGGTTTATAACTTGGTAAAACCCCTACATAGTATTTGCAGTCTGTTCTTTGCCAGGTTATTTATTTCTGCATTTCTCTTCTGTTCTCTTTGCCCACAGGAACAATATTTTGTTTTGGCCAAATTATCAAAATAGCTGCTCTAATGCACATATTTTGTGTTTTCATCAGGAGGAAGCAAAATCAGAAGGAATTTTTTTTACCTAAAGCCAGCCATTTTGTAATTTCATCTACAAGATTGGTGTTTGTCTTTAATAAATCAGAATAATAATTAAAAACATCCTATGAACTGAGAACATTGTCAATTATGTAAACAAATATGCTCATACAGGCTAAGCTCACCTGTGCCAGCCCTACTGTAGCTGAAAAAAAAAAACATCACAAGACTCCAGCAATAAAAGAATAGGGGTCAATATCTATAAGTTTTGACTGTTAAGGCAACAGACTTCTGTTTATTTTGTGAGGGAGAAGATATTGTAGTCAAAGAAAAGTGCCTACATTATCAATATCAGACTCTCACATTGTTAAAAGTTGAGCACACATTGTGTGCTTAAATTTAAACTGCAACTGTACCTGTACAGGCGCCACAATTTTTTATAAAAATAAATCTTTGATTCATCTTAATTAAATTAAGAAGTGAATATGAAACAAAATGCTACTAATTACACTATACAATAAGACATAAAAGAATGTTTTGAATTAAAATACTTTTTAAAAAAAAAAACTTCCATGTAAAAAAGTTGCAAATCCATTGACAAATTATTGAACGTGAAATTTAATTTGAAGCATCCGTTGTGACATTTAGCAGCTTGAACCAGTCCAATATCCTCCATTTACACAAACTTTGATGGGTGAAAGATCTTAATGACCCACTAAGTTTAAGGCCTAGTTTAATCATACAAAGGTAATAAAAGCAGCAGTGCATGTTATTCTTCACTAACAAAAACATAGAAATACGTGTACAGTATTTCTGTGAACAGATGGCTCTTAACAACCCAAGGCGGAGCTTACTGGAAAATGTTGTTGGGTTCATTCTGTATGTGAGGTGATTCACTGTCTGCTGTAAAACTGTGGTTTGAGCATCCCTGCATGAGAATAAAATTGTGTAATACTCCAACTGCACTGTTGCTTTTTTGCCTTGCTTATCTAGCAGAAGTGTAGTTTTAAGTTCTTTTCTGCATATCTATCACCAGCTACAATTTTTTTGGGACAATTCGACAGAATGTGCTTCGCAACTCATACTGCAAATGCAACTCCAATGTCACAGGAATTGCCCCGCCTCTCGCCCAAAATGTCTCACTGGAGATTGGCACCAGCACCCCTCCTGACCCCACTGGGACAAGGGTGTAAGAAAATGGATGGATGGATGGATGGATGGATGGATGGATGGATGGATGGATGGATGGATGGATGGATGGATGGATGGATGGATTATTTGACCGCTTGGCGGCTGTCAGACTACAAATAAGACATTGAACTGTTAGCAAAGTATAGAAATAAAGATGAAGGAAGATAATTATGTCAGAGCAAACAATGTCATACACCAGAGCGCTCAATGGTGGAGTAGGAACAACATATGCAGAGGATGCAGTCTACAACGCAGTTGTCCCTGGTTCAATTCCAGACCACTTACAGCATGTCCCACTCTTCTCTCTCTGCCCTTTTTCCCGGCCAGCTACTAATGAATGAAGGTCCCTAGAGTCACAAAAACCATTTTTTTTTAAAAAAACAAAAAACATACTCCATCCTGATGCCTTAGTGGTGCATAAAAGTGACACTCTTACTTAGATTTGGCAAGACTTTGTTTTACCAAATGAATTTTCTTATGGTTGGACTCAAGTGTATTAAGAAAAATATATGAAACTCTACAAAAGCAGATTAAGTCACTCCTTAAAGGGCAGTCTCGATCCGGTGAACTAAAGCTACAGACTAATATAGTCGTTTTTTTTGTTTTTTTTTCTTCAACCACAGACACCTGTGAGTTGCTTGAAAGAATCCATGATAGGTTTCACATTTTGTTTCAGCTTCGGGTGACTTCGGTGGGGTGCACGATGGATAGGTCACTAGTCCATCACTGAGCAACACAGGCACACCGGACAAACGGCTTTGCATGCAACACTCAAACCTAATGGCAAGTTAGAAAGATCAATTGATTGGATTGAGAGAAAAAGCCAAAAAAAGAGAGAGAAAACCCGTGCATGCAGGAGGGAAATCTCCATGCAGAAAGACCTGAGGCCCAGAGTCGAACCTTGCTGCAAAGCTGCAGTACTACCAACTGTGCCACTGTACTGCTCGTCTTCAGCGATGATCAGAAGTTGGCCTACTATTGTACAGCCACACCAGTAAGAAAATTATCTCTTAATTTCCACTGCCTTACATATTTGCACATATTTCGGATTCTATGGGTTTCTAGACGAAAGATGTTTAAATGTGTTACTCTTAAAGACTGTATGACAAAGTGTTTACAGTACTTCATTTTAGCCCTACCTCTTTTGGCAGAAGCAGGCCTATTTTCCTCAGTCTAATACTGTGTTTGATGCACACACAAAAGGAAAATGACTAATAGTAGATTTTCTCTCCAGCCTTCAGTCAGCTTGGGTTCTGCTTGTTGATCCATGGTGTGTCCCTTCACATTTCTTGTGGGATTTTTATATTGTAAGTGACTTCTTTTTATTGCTTTTTATAGTTTTAGCAATAAGTTATTTCTTTTCACTCCATATCTTTTTACCAACATTTACACCAAATATCCAGCAAAGTTCTACATTATTTTGACTGATGCTGGGAAGTAGAAAAAAACACCCTACAAAGGAAGGCAGCTGCACTATTGTCAAAAGTTGTATCGCTAATAAATAGAGCTTTCTCACCCCTCTAATGATATTGTTGGGCTTTAAAATAAAAAATATATATATATATTGCCAAACATGCCAGATGTTTCCATGTTTACCAGCCCTTTTGCCATACACTGAGTTGATGTATGATGTATTCACTATATATCTCTATGCAAACTAAGAGAGCCTTGCAGATAGAGTCCTAAAACTTATGTTAATGTTTTGTGGCAGTACTTTGAGTGTCTTGAGAAACTTGAGGCCCCCGCCCTACATCTGCCTGCAGCTCAGCCACTGACAGAGCTGTTAATGTTCTGCAAAGAATGTGCAAATTGCAGAAACGAGTCCAAGTGTGGGCAGAAAACACTTCTGGTACTTAGAACCAGTGATGGAACAAATTTGGTCAAATTGGTAAAGTGCCCAAAGGGGGGAGGGAGATGTTCCACAGAAAACCAATTCCAAGCTTGGGTGAGCTCAGGATTGTTTGGAAACTCTCCAATCTGGGGGCCTGCATTGAATTGCGTGTCAGGCAGAGACTGTTAAATAAGATTAGAATAAGGACCAAGAGAGCAGCAAAGGAAGCAGACAGAATTGTTGAATCACACTTACTTTCTAACAACCATATATCACCTGTGCCAGTACTAGAAAAATGTTACATGAGCTAACATGTAAACTCACTGGTTGTTGCAGAAAACATGAGGGGTTTTGTGCTTTTTTGTGCATTGTGAGCTCTGTTTGGAACCAGCCCTGTTTCCTGCTTTGATTTCCTCTTCATAGCACCAATTAGGCTATGCCCACTCCTGGAGGAGTTGAGAAGCTGACGATGGATATGTCATGGGATTGCATGATCAAAGCAGGAAGAGGAACAGAGAAAGAAAGGATTCTCATTCAGTTTCATATTTATTAGGCTTTCAGGAGACATGTTTTACAGCTTGTAAACGCAGTCACTTTCAAAAAAATGCAGTTCAAATCATAAAAAAAACCTAATGCAGCCCCTAGAATAAAATGAAGAGAAATATTAGCATCTTTTGATGAGCACTTTAGCGAGCCGAAGTGACAGAGAGATCTTGAAGCCTTCAAATACTGACTGATCCTCCTGCCTTGCCTTTAGTTCAGTTCATCAAGGGCAGTGAATCATTATGTCAGAAACATTTAAAGGGTTTTACTTACGGCTCCCTTCGAAGTGTTATTCTGAATGGCTTTGGACATGATAATCCCTGCAAAAAATGAATGAGCAGGGATGATTTGATCTTTTTTTCTTTTTTTTTTGCCTCATGTAATTTAAACTAGAGAAAGTAATAGGTAAGACTGTTCAATAAAATTTTGAAAATACATTGTTAAAGATCACTGTATAATTGCGAAATAAAAACCACTAAACAAGCAAATGCTTACCTGAAAATTCAGGTCAGCTTTAGAGCTGCTTATCTTTATTTCAAATAAAACTGCAGCACACATTGAGCCATCATCATTAATGTTTCAGAGGTTTGGAGTAGCTACAAAGATTTTATGAATTTATAGCAAACATAATTTACAGGATAATTTATGGGTCTAACTTTATGCAGTTAAATAGAACCTAAAAACAAGCATACAACACGTTGGAATTTTAGTAGAAAAAGAAGATGATTAGGTCGGAAAGATGAATGTTCTGTCTTGTGTTATCCCATCTCATTATGCTTATGAATCAGACTGGAAATTTGGGATTTTATTGTTATCATACTGGAGGTAGATACAGCAATCAACCTAGAATCTTTCTTTTATTTTAATTTTATTTTATTGTTGGCCACTTTGTTTGCACAAGAAAATACAATTTTTAGCAGATGTGGCCTCATTAGATATCTTACCAATTTAAAAAAAAGTAAATTCCTCTATTTTTTGATATGTAAGTTTAGTTAATTACTTCAAACCTACAGAATACATACAGTGATGCTTAAAATTGTATTTTTAGGTATGTTTATTAACTTTGTTAATGTAGAGCTTCCTTCTAAATAAAGACTTAAAAATGTGAAATCATGGATTGTATATCTAAAAAAAAGAACAAAACTCAAATGCTCAAGATGTGAAAAGATCCTAGCATTTTAGTATCATGTTTTTGTCAAAACTTTGGAAATCATACAATCCCAATACAATGCTTGATTAACAGACCAATTATATAGACATACGGTTTCAAAATTATAATTCCTTAATCTTTATAGTTTCACACACATCACCAGTTGCTGATATTCCTAAAATCAATGCAACACTTCAACGAGGACAACTGTAAAATATTTGTTTCTGTAATTATATTGTATATTTAACCAGGACGGATACTTATAAACAAAAAATAAAAACAGCCAGAAGTTAAAGCTTGCTTTATTTGAAAATAACTGAAATGAGGATTCAAAGTAGAAATATAAGCAGGGTTTGTGTGAAGTGAGTTTATGGCTAAATTCAAGGACGTGGAATTAATAGGCCACCTTTCCTCCAATCACTCCTGACTTAGTGCTATTTGACTGAGACAGATGGGGAAGGCAAATCAAGGCAGCTGAGTGGAGAGCACCACTGACAGCACATTAGAGCCTCTCTCAATGAACTGTCACAAGTGCATAGTGAAAGTAAAGTTTGATCACACGTGGCTGCTGTCCTGTCAGACAACCTTAAAAGCAAATGGGGGCTAAGTGCTGCGGAGGTCTGAATGAGATGACAGTTGTAGCCGGTACAAAGGCAGGGCTTCAGCACTCCATCCTCAGTTCTACGAAAGGACAATGAGGTGAGAAGGACTCTGTCTCCATCTCTCACCATGAGTTCTTGTGGTGAAAAGGTTTGACAAAGTGTCAGTCTTCCACATCATTTAGGACTGGGTATGAACTTCTCAGCTTCATCTGGGGTAAAAAGGTCATAGGCCTAAGTAAATCTTCACACCTGCACTGAACATGCACAGTTTTATGGAAATATCAAAACACATTCTATCGTAATTTCTGTGAATAACAGGCTTTAAGGTTTGATAAACACTACCTCACAAAGGATACATTTCTAAATTGTGTTTTGCACAAGACTTTAAAAATGAAAACTGTGCAGGTTAGAGCCTGCAGAGCCTTTTATATATAAGCTTTGGGTTTTTTCCCCATCATTTAATTAGAGCTAAATCTGGTTGCCCAGATGTTATCTTATAATTTGCAAATCTTCCAGACAGCCCAGTAAACTGACCTTTCAGCTCCATCAAGCATTTAAACAGGGAAGCATATCACTGGTTTTCTCAAATGCTTGTGGGTCTTATCCATAATATATTTGTAATGTCCCATTATTATTTCATTAAATTATGACCCTGTGTTCTGTTATGAAAACACAACATTCAAAATTTGATTGTTATATCAGACAAAAAATAATAATAATGAAATTTGGACTAAATGAAAAGTAAATTTAATACCTTCTTGTAGGTTGTTACTTTTAAAGGGTACTTTTAAAATATATTCAATTCAGGGCCGATAATTAGCTGGTTTGTAAACTGTCTACTCAGAGGAAAAGAATGAAATAACTGAAGGGAAATAATTAATTGTGTTACCAGGTAATCAGTACAGTTCTTTTCTTGAGGACCCTGGGAGGTAAATTATCCAAATGGGGAAATTTTACATGTTCCAGCTACTTGCTTTAGATTTTCTTCTTCTGCTGCTGATGGTTTGTAGATTCTTTATTTGTTGTGGGTATGATACTGCCCATTGCCAGGGGGCTGTATTCTTCCTACCGGCACTGACAGTAGGCGTTAATAAAGTTGATAAACTGAATCATCAGACTCAGGTTGAAAGAACACAGCAGTGAAGTGATCCATTATGATCAAGTATACTCAAGTATGGTTTGGGGTTTATTGATAAAGAGATTTGTGGCTGAGTGGGTGAAAAATAAATGAACACTACTAAATATGGACGTCCTTGTTAATTTGCTAATATTTGCTGAATGATTCCACTGATCTACCAAACCAATTAGATGGTTTGTAAAACATAAAAATCTGTTCTGTGCTTTGGACATAACTTGTGTTTTGAATGAGAGTGACCATGTGATCAAACCATGTTGATACAATGGTTCCATACATTTAGTCCTTCGCTACCGACTGACCAAAACATCTTAGTGTTTCTGGTTAGTCAATAAACTAGAGTAAGAAACCGCACTAAGTGAATCTGCTAAGTCTGTCATCTTTCTCTGAATCTACTCATTTGTTTTGTGTGTGTAACAGAAGCCAGCATTATCTTCCATAGGGTCTGAGTTAATGGAGATGTTGGACCTGATTCTATACAAAGATTTGAATTATTAACATGGGTGATTAACCTTACATATCTATTCATAACCTAGCTGCTATTTCCCCGCTATTCTTTCCTGGGATCTCTTTGGATTCATGCTAACCACTGAAGACTGGGGACCAACCCACAAGAGCTTCATTTTTGGAGATGCTCTGATTAAATCCTTGTGTTTCCTCAATTTTTCTGTTCCTCACACATCAGCTATGACGACATAATCTTCACTTGATGGCTAATACTTCCCACCAGATAAGAGGTGTCATGACCATGGAATATCAGATGTCATTTGATTTATCTAATAGTAGTCATAATGTAGCCTGATCTATGTATTTTGATTAAAATTGAAAAGAAAAGTTTTCCGATGACATGGCTAGGGATTAAATTAATCTTTTTTCAAGAAGGTCTACTTTTCTCTGTGAGCTGACAAACTGCACAGTGAAATGTATCAAATACAGAATGTAACTCCAAGAGCAGTATGGTGCTATGTGGATATCTTTTCTGATTCTTCCTGAATTATTATAATTTTTTTTCAACTGACATAAATTAATCTCTTTTGTTCACAATGTCCTCAAGACGTCTTGTCTTCACAGCAACATCTCTGTCTTATGATCATTACTTCTCTATAAGCGTTCTTCAAGAAGATATTGACACGGTTTATGACCAGTCATGTGTGGGATTGCAAGTTGTAAATTATAATTCATGCTTAACAGTTAACATTTTCTTTTTTAAATATGTGAATTAAGCCCATCTCTTGTGATATACAGGATGCATCTTTATGTCAGTGCACAGCTTCAGCTGGTTCCATAACACTATGTAACAATACATTCCATCTGCTAGTGCAGTACAAATCTGTCAACATGTCTTCATATTTACTACTATAGTCACAATTTGTAACTTTCGAAACAAAGGTACACACTTTTTCTGTATGTTGACATTAAAACCACAACAGCACTGCTGAGATTTTTGTTGGGCGATCTCTGGTGAAAGCTACTTTTAACAGATTTAAAATATGAGCTGGGTTGTGGGTTTGATACACTGAAGACATTAGGGTAATGTGACATTTTGACAGCAATGAATAGTAATGGATGATAAATAACATTGCTTTTAACTCAGAATAATGAGGAAGCTATTATTATTATAAACCTTTGTGAGTGATAAATAGTCACAGACAATATACTATTTGTGCTAATTATTCAGGACTATTCCTTATATATGGCAATAAAATATATCTATTAAAGGGAGAATGAATGACTGTAAAGACTTTAGGTACAAAATTAATTGAACTTTTTGCAACTGGTAAAATTGCCTTCACCAGGAAAAATCTAGTCAAATCTTTTGCATATCCTTCCACAAGACTCTTACAGTTTGCAGAAGCTTTGTCAGACAGAACTAGTGCAATTGAGGTTTGTAAACCACCTTGTTCACATATACATTTCAGTTCTGCCAACATTTTTTATGGGACTGACCACAGGGCTTTGAGATCACCACTTTAAAATATTGACTGTAAGTCATTTTGTAGGTAATCTGGCTATACAACATGGAATGAAGACCCATTTTTGCCAAGTTTTTAACTTCCTGGCTGATGTCTTGACATTCTGGTTCAATATTTCCACATCATTTTCTTTGCTCGTCATGTTCTTGTTTGTCAAATGCACTAGTTCTTCCATCAGAAAAACACCAATATAACATGAGGCAGCCACCCTAGACAATTAGAACTGGGTTCTTAGTTTTTGCTACAACTGTAACAAAGACCGTTATGGTTAAAAATTCTCTCACTGGCTTCAATCAGCAACTTCACAACATCTTTTGCTTTTGTTTTAGAGTTAATATTTTACACCAAAATATGCCCAGACCACAGAAGCAAAATCTGTCTCCTTCATTAACAGTGTGAACATTACTGTGGTGTTTACACTTATATCTGTTGAACAGAAGAGCATGAAATATTCATACATAAAAAGGCTGTACCCAAAAATGAACCAGACTTTTGAAATGACATTGCACTATCAGTATCTGTATCCTTGATAAGCAATTTAAAAGTAATTGAAAAGAGGGGCTTAATTATTCCATTCAGATAGCTATTTATGAAATTTAAACCACCACCAATTTAATCTATCACTTGAAAACACCTCTTTTACAATGTAATTCATGTCTTAAAACTATAAAATGGGATTGATAGAAATAGAATCTGTGGGTGATGTTTCTTTGATGAAAACTTGGTAGGCCTCAGACACTTAACCCAAATCTGCACTCTTACACTGTATGCTACTTCAATCTTCCATTAGTATGTGTGTTGGGGCCTGCGCCCACTGTTTAGCCTGGCGCAGAGGCACTTCTAGCTGTAAAAATTTGGTCTCCCACATATTCTAAAACCCACTTTCATTTACTTCCCAGTGGGCCAGCATACCTTATTTCTGATGCAAAAGAACACTTTCATAAGTGTCCCGCTGGAGTGCAAAAACATACAAACAACCCCAAAAAACTCAAATGTAAATTGAACTTTGTTGTTCTTAGCCAATTTGTTTGGTAGGTGGTATCAGGGACACGAGCCATCTTTTTCCAAATGAAATGTTTTATCTACTTAAAACATTTGCTACATGGGTGAGTAAGACATGAATGTGGTGTCATCATTATGCCATTAAAAATGTAAACATGTCTAGAGGCCTTTTAGTGTCCCCTAGTGAAAGCATTAGTTCAACAGTGATGCTTTCCATACTGACCATTTCACAGTGAAGCCCCTGTTGTCCTCCAGGGAGTTTTTCCTTAACAAAGACTGTAGGCTAACTCAAACGCTCTGAACAAAGGACAGAATAAGAAAAAAAAAGAGCTCCACAAGATGGCCCATCTCTTTCTAGTTGAATGCTTTTAACGTCACTGTTTCTCAGACAGACATCACGCCGCGTTTAAAAGTGGGTCTAAACCAGGAGACACAGCCATTAAGAGCAATTCAACTGCATGAAAGTAGTGTCTGACAGGTCCACTCTTAGTGACAGATGCCATTATAACCTTTAAAAATGTGATACTGGCACTTTAAGGTTATATCATTTTACCCTTCAACTTTGGCCACCCATCTGCTGTATAATAAGGGTCCATTCCTGTGCTTTGGGACAGTTCTTTATTGGTATTTATTATAATTATTTTTTAGACTCATCTTTAGGTTAAATGAAATTGATTTATTTAATAGTGTGAGTTATGGCCTACATTTACAATATGCAAACAATATGCAAATAATGCAAACAAACTTTTTTTATATACCTTTCAAATGTTTCCATTATCTCCATTTGAAACCCCAGAGCTTTGTGTACAGTGTTTGAATTTTAATTCCTAAATCAGACCAAATATATATCTGTATGTTTAGTGTTGTTGTCCTATAGGAAGATAAATCCCCCTCCCAAGTTTCAAATCTTTTGCAACCTCCATTTTCTTCTGGGATAATTCTGTTTTTAGCTCCATCTGTCTTTCTACCAACACTGATCAGCTTTAATGCCCATGTTTAAGATCAGCATTGCCACAGCAATGTGCAGCAAATGTGACTTCTGAGTTTTCACATTTGTCCAATTAGCAGATTATTCCATCTGATCTTGGGATCTCTGCAGCTCCTCCAAAGTGGCTCTTTGCTGCTTTTCCGATATACGTTTCCTTTGCACAGCCTGTCAGTGCAGGGAGATGGTAATGTTATGGTAGGTTTGCACTCGTGTCAGTGTTTTGCTATTTAGATTAGGAAATATGAAATATTTCCAGACATATTTAAAGCATTTCATATACTGTATATATATATATGGTATATATATATATATATATATATATAT
>CAEFZX010024964.1:257500-264483 GCA_903066825.1 Alfaro cultratus | reverse complement strand
GGGGAGACAGGACAACACGGAGAGCACAGAGACACAGAAAACTAGAAATAAATACACAGAAAACACGGAACCTGACATTATCTTTTATGGTGCCAGTAATGCTGAAATTAATATCAAATAATAAAGACTTTGTGCTATTCACAAATAGCACAAGGTCTATTTGCATTACCTAATTGCATTTAGTAATGCAATTAGGTTAGTTGTGTTACCACCCCTACGCCACTAGAGGCAGTAGCAGGCCCGAAAAGATGCGACTAAGGAGCAGATTTAGAAGTACACCGGAAGCTACAGAATTTGTTAAAAACTGTGAGCAGCGCTGAAGTAAATAAAAGAGAAATTCAAATAGATGCTGAGAGTGAAACTCCTTCCTAAAGATGAAGATATATCACAAATTTAAAAAGAAAATAAAAACGGGAGGTCGTGAATAATATAGGAAATAGCGCCCCCTTCACTTCCGGAGTGCAATGGTCTCATTTCCAAATAAGGTATGAGACTGACAGTGGTCCGTCCCGCCCCTTCCTGTTTGCTGCAGCGAGGTGGACTTGCTTGCTTCTGCAGGGAACAGAGGAGAAAAACACAGAAGAAGAACTGAAGGCTGGAGACACGGAGCGACTCAGGGAGGATTAAACTGTTTATCAATAATATAGCACTAACTTCAAATGTAAGGAACTTGTAGCATTTTTTTTTTACTTTTACTCAAGTAAAAGTAAGAAGTAATCATCCAAGAAATTACTCAAGTAAGAGTAAAAAAGTATTTGGTAAAAGGTAACTGATCAAATTATTAATCATTTATTATTTAAAAAAATACGTC
Organism: Alfaro cultratus; assembly: GCA_903066825.1. Lineage (NCBI taxonomy): Eukaryota > Metazoa > Chordata > Actinopteri > Cyprinodontiformes > Poeciliidae > Alfaro > Alfaro cultratus. The sequence goes on along the minus strand of CAEFZX010024964.1, from coordinate 263,672 downwards.
ATCAGATGGACCAAAATAAAAAATTAAGTGGAAATGTTGGTATTTTTAGGACCAAAATGACAATAATTCATATAAGTAACAAAAAATTTAAATAAAATAAAATCAGACAAAACATTTTTTTCCAAATCAGTTTCTTTCATTTAACAAAAACTGCAGGTTTGTTTCTGTCTGGTGGATTTATGGTCAAAACATTTTTGTTTTTCATTCAATGGGTAGAAAATCCAGAAATTTTACTCAAGTAAGAGTAGAAATACTTAAACACTCAAGTAAATGTAACTAGTTACTCTGCACTGCGTCTGACCCCAGAGGATCAGCTGCAGGATGCATGGAGTGCGTGTGGGGGTGTGTGTGGGGGTGTGGGGGTGTGTGTGATGCTCGTTCAGCTTCCCTCCATGAAGCGCAGACACTCTGGGTGGAAACGCTGCTGACTTGGCAACGTTTCCACAAACCAAATGGCTCTGAGGAGATCATAACTTCATACAGGAAGTAAATCTGTTTAGATATTGTGGAGTAAATTAAAAAAGACGTCATAATTAAAGTTTTTTTCATCTCATTGGGAGAAATGTCCTGTAAAAATTAACCTAAAAAACAAAAAAAAATTCATATTTACAAATAAATTACAAACAAATCAAAAGGTTAGTTTAAGTTTAAAATAAAACCAGTAAAATTGAGTTTAAAAAGATTTTATGTCTGTATCTTTGTTGTTAGGAAGGAAGGAAGGAAGGAAGGAAGGAAGGAAGGAAGGAAGGAAGGAAGGAAGGAAGGAAGGAAGGAAGGAAGGAAGGAAAATTCTGATCAGTGCGTCTATGTTTCAAATATCGGGTTTTTTAGGTTTTTTATGAGTTTATCAAAATTTATTCCAGCACCAGGAGATTTACCAATTTACTGCTGTCACTGAAACGTTTTAGTTAAAATATAAGTTATATACAGTATTTTAGCATTAATAGGACTACTATGATATTTATTTGATTAGATATTTTGTGTAACTTTAGAGGAAAATATGATTTTTAAGTACAAGGGGGCATTGGCTGTTTTTATCTGTTGTAGTTACGATGTTTGTCCAGCAGAGGGAGACAGAGTCCACGGAGGGGGCGCTGCAGGGAGCTGTCCTTTCAGCACCACTCTGCTTAAAACAGCGACTTAACTGCTTAAAAATCCGACATCCAAAGATACAAATGTACATTTTATCATCAGATCAAACAGTCAATGTCTGAATAAAGTGAAAATCTTTACATTTTTGTTCATATTTGCGGTTTTATCAGTTATTTGGTAGGAAGTAAGTGAAGTTGGATGTGCTTCAGAGAGCCGCTGCAACAATTGGATCCAGAAATGCGTAAATCTCACCCACTAATTCACTAGTTACCAGAAAAGTGAAACAGGAGAAGAGGAGAAAATCCCCTCAGCAAATGTTTTTATTATTTTTTTATTTTTTATGCGTTTCCGGACGAGCTGCAGAGCGGCTTCCGCAAACTGCTCAGTGAGCGGAGAGCAGCCGAAGTGAGCGTGTGAACGCACACATCGTGACAACACCAGCACCGTCTCCCTCTCCTGATTGTGTAATATAGATTTTTTTTTCTCTTCCTTCCTCCTCTCTTCCTGCAAAAGCGAGCAAACCCGCATCCATCCGTGAGCGCAAAGGAAGAGGAGAGGAAGAAGAGGAGGAGGAACCAGAGGAAGAGGAGGGGGAGCATTGCAACGTTCATCCGAGCTCCTTTTTTCTTTTTTCTTCTTCTTCTTCCCAATACATGGCGCAAGGGCTACTACACAAGCGGGACTGTCCTGGGTGTGATCCCGCCGCGGTGAATTTGGATACCGGAGCAGCGGCGGCTTCATCATCATCATCAGCAGCAGCAGCAGCAGCATCTTCCTCCTCCTCCTCCTCCATCGGCGCCCACTCTGACTCCCCGTCCTCCTGGCTCTTCTGTCGGCTTTATGTCGAGTGATGGTCGGCTTGCCTTGCCGGATGCGCCCCGCTCTCTCCGGATCGTCGACGGCCGAACCTCCTCTGACCGCAGACCCCCATTTTCGGCGGAAACCTGCCCAGAGCTCTAAGGCTCCATATGGAAACTGGAGACCAAAATTTTAGAAAAAAGGAAAATCTGAGCGGTTAATTATTATTTATTTATTTATTTATATTTTTTTTATTATTTCCCCCCTCCCTCCCTCCATTCTTATTATTTCTGGTATTTTCTGTTTTCCTGGCTTGCCGATGAATTAATTGATCATTGATTTCCTCATTTCCATCGTGTTGATTTGACAGATTGTTCCTGGGAAGAGGACTTGAATTGTTTCCTCTCTTCTGTTAAAACGAGAGAAATGCCTTCCGTCATTCATTTATGACCCTCAACCGACTAACAAACCCTCTAGAATATAATAATTATTAGTAATATTATCTAACAGTGAGGAGATATTGATCTCATGTGATTCCTGCTCCAGGTTTGGTTTGTAACTCATCTCTTAACTCCGTGTTTTTATCCACATTTGCATCTTTCCTCGCTGCATGTGGGATCTTCCTCTGCAGCTGCAGGCCGAGTCATTTTCCGCTTCCTGTTAGAGGAAAAAGTGAAACCCACAGCAGAGGAAGAGCCGTTCCTGCCTCTTCCTCTCCATAAACTCTAGATTGAGTGGTTTATTTTTCTCTGTTGGAGGTCCTCACCCAACGCAACCATAAGGTTCCTACCGCATCCTCCTCCTCCTTCCTCCCTCTCCTTCCGCTCGAGTCTTGCCCGGTTTTTCGGCTTGGTTTGGTCCCGCAAATTTTCAAATATTTACTTCCTGTACATCAAGAGGAAAGGGGGTCCCCCTTTCATGGAATGCGGAAACATGGGTCTGTTCGACCGCGGAGTCCAGATGCTGCTGACCACTGTGGGCGCCTTCGCGGCCTTCAGCCTCATGACCATCGCGGTCGGCACGGACTACTGGCTTTACTCCCGCGGCGTCTGCAGGACCAAGTCGATGAGCGAGAACGAGACGAGCAAGAAGAACGAGGAGGTGATGACCCACTCGGGCCTGTGGAGGACCTGCTGCCTGGAAGGTAGGACGTCAGAGGCTCTCCAACTTTTCCGCTTCCGGGATTCTCGCGCAACTGGTAGTTTAACTTCTGCAAGTCGATGCAGAAACAAAATGCAAAGTCTGAGCAAATATTAGCTTCTACTGCTGATTTGGTTTTCTTTGTTTGGTGAAGCGTTGATTATTTCAGATTTAGTTTTTGCTTTTATTCATGTTGGGTTTTCCAGACATACTGGAGATTTATAGCAGCTACAATCAAGTAACAACACTGGAAAACTACAATATCTACCATTTGATGTAGTTTAGTAGTTTCTATGTTTGAAATAAGACAATATTAATTTACAAGTAACTTTTCAGCAAGATAAGAGCTTGTTGTTCACCTGCAGATTGTTTCACTTGGGAGAAATAATCTCCCAGTGGAGCTAATATTTGTTTCATCTTATTAGTTTTGTCTTATTTCAGGTGTAATAGAAACTAGATAAAAGTGTTTGGTTCTGTTCTTTTATTCTGATTTGCTCTTTTTTTTTTGTTGTGTTGTTTTTGGGATTTCAGACTTGCTTTTGTTTGTATATATGAATTTATGACGTGTTTTCCAGACACATAGAGCCAGTTTATAGTACAATCAACTAACTGCACTGCAAAAACACTTAATTCTACCAAGTACGTTTTATCTAGTTTCTGGAGTAAATATCTTAGTTCACTTGAAATGAAACAAAACTAACCTAGAAGTAACATTTCAACAAGATAAAGAAGTTTGTTTTAAATAAGTAATTCCTTAGTATCGATGAAGAAGTTCTAGTTCCAGCGGCTGAATATTAAAAAACTTTTTCTCCATGTTACGAGTGAAATAATCTGCCAAGAACTTTTTCATCAATACTAAGTAACAATAGACTTAAAACAAACTTGTATTGTTGTTGAAAAGTTGCTCATAAGTTAGTTTTGTCTTGTTTCAAGTGAACTAAGATATTTGATCTAGACCAAAACTATATGGTAATATTTTATCTTTTCATTGTAAAGATGCATCTGTTGTGAAATGTAAATATTGATCATAACAAGCAGGAGTTTGAGGAGAATATTACTGTAAATAACTTAACAGCAACATCCTGTAAAGTTACACAAATCGTTTATCAAAGCACAAATCTTAGTTTTTTATCTTTAAATGAAACAATCCAGAAAAGAACAACTTCATTTATAGGATTCAGAGGATTTTTATCTGAAAGGAGAGAGAAAAACTCACTTTAATCTTTACCTGGCTGTTAGCTTCCTGCGCAGCTCGATTTCAATCTCACTTCCTGCTCAGTCTGGGCTTCCTCCCATTCACTGGGATTCCCTCTGATAGATTTTCTATAATCAGCAAACAGAAGAAGTTCGCTGATAAAATATTGTTAATTTTTTGCGCTATTTTTATTTGTAGTTTTAGAAACGAACGAATCCGTTCAGTCCAAGTTGGAGGAACGGAAATAAAATTTGAACACAACAGCTTAAATATTATTCTATCAGTCAAATCAAATCAGGTTTTATCTGGCAAATTACATCAATATGAAACAATGTAATATTTTACCATTTTGTTAAATGGTAGTTTGAATCCTGCAGCGACCGGCCCTTTAAGGATTTGACCCGAAAGGAAAATGACTTTAAAGTTTTCAATCCAAAGAGTCAATTTTCCCCTCAGTTCAGTGAAATGAAAATATTGTGATCTTTTGGGAATAAAAGAAAACTCTATTTTAAACGTTAGTTGGTTTTATATCACAATTATGCAAATTAAGAGCTGATTGAAAGAGATATAAATAGGACCCTAATATAACAATTATGTTATTAAATATTATTTTAGCAATCAAATCAAAGCTGCTTTTATCTGCATTAAATCAGCATGAATAAATGTTCTATAGTATTTAATTTTAAGTGTTTCATTGAATGCAGAAACAGTTAATTTTTATTTTATCAGTTTTTTAATGGGTAATTTTATCACTAAATTCTGCCAAAACCGACATTTATGATCCTGATTTGGTTCAAAGTGAAAATAAGATTTAAATATTTATTGATGTTTCCAAAGTTCATCTAAAAGGAAAAACAACTCAGACTAAACATGAAGTGATGAAAACTTTCTTAACTGAACATTTAACAATCTGACAAAGGAAAGTTACTTATTTATTAGTGTCAAACGTGCAACTAAACACAAATATTTATGCATCAACGAAGCAAAACTTTGCATTTAGGAAGTTAAATATGAAAGTTTAAAATCTTCTGTAGGTTGTTGGAAGAAATAATATGAATTGTAAGTAGAAATCCTGACTTGTATCTTTATCTCAGCAGTGAAACAATTCAGTGTTGGATTATTAAAGCAATCTGAAACCATGAATTTAGCCAGATTAAACAGGGAAATATGGATTCATTTCATAATGAATTATTGTGTAATATTCCCTTTATTTTAGTCTAAAGAGGGAAAGCTGCAGGTGAAGCTGCTGTGACTCAGGATTGGCAAATTTATTCCAAAAACATCAAATTTTACCAAGAATTTCTGGTTTCTGGAGCAAATATTTTATTACACTTTAAATAAGACAAAACAAACTCAGAGGTAACTTTAAAGAAAGATACAGGAGTAAATAATTCCTTAATATTCATGAAAATGTATGAGTTCAACATTTTTCTCACATTATAAATGAAATAATCTACCAGTGGAGCTAAAACCTTTTCATCAACATGAAGGATTTATTTAATCAAACTCCTGTATCTTGATGAAAAGTTACTTGTAAGTTTGTTTTGTCTTATTTTCAGTATTTTAAGTTATTTGCTGTAGGAACCAGACAGAAATAGTTGGTAAGATTTTGTGTTTTTGCGTCTGGAGCTGAACGTCGTGTTACTGTGGAGGTGCAGCGATGCTCTGCTGGTCGTTTGGAGCTGACCTGCTGACAGCCATGATGACAGCAGCAGCAGCTGTCATGTGACCTTTGACCTGTCTCCAGCCTCGCCTCCTGAGCTCAGGTTTCCAGACGACCTCTAGGGTCGCCCTGTCAGACGGAGGAGACTCGTTTCCTGTCAGGACTCTGGAGGGAGGAGACAAACTTAACCTTGTGAGGCTGCAGAATTTCAGATCAGGTTAAATGGAAACTTTAGAATTTTTAATCCGATTAATTGATTAATTGTGAATCTGTAGTTGCAGTCC